>CM028249.1:1677738-1915203 GCA_016432835.1 Brassica nigra
TCTTTTTAATAACATTTCAGCAAAAAAATCATCAAAACAGAGTAAATTATACTTAAAATCTCCTACCACGCTTTTAAAATCGCTTTTAAACTTTCTAATTTTCATCGAACGAATATCTCCATGATATACACGACATTTTAAGGGTGATTTTACAAAAAAATCACCTAAAACCATCAAGAATTACCTTCTTGAAGAGCTTCCAAAATCACCAATGGAGGATGAAGAGGAGGAGAGTACATAAGGAAGAAGAAGAACATGTCCAAAAATTTTGATTGGTTAAAGTAGGATGGGCCATGTAGGTAGTTGAATTGTGGTTGATTTTAATCGAGGAATAAATGGAAATAAATGACAAAGGCTACTTGTGAGCCGCAAAGATAGCAGAGAATGAATAGTAGTAGTAGTAGTGTTTGAGTTTAGGAGGGCACATGGCATTTGGAGTTAAAGTCCTCTCATAAGGGGTATGTATGTTTAAGCTGTTTGCTTTAAATAAAATGAAGAATGTTGACCTTCTATAAGTTTATAATAAGATCATGTTGTATGCTGTTTCGTATTAATAATAAACTATAGTTTTGTGTTATGTCTACGTAATTATTCGATTTAGATTTAAAAAAAACATACGTACTCGTTTTCCTCACTATTTTCGTTATTCTAGCAAATCGCAAGTATTATAAATCATATGCAGCTACATATCCACATAATGCATGGTATTGATAAATACATTATGGTGACACTATAATTTGTATATATTCAGAACTCGGTGATGATAAACTTCTTAGTTTCGAGAATAACTATTTTACTTTCCCCTACGCTGATTACCAAAATCCTTATTAAACACACAAACTTATGAAAGTATAAATGCCACTACTGTTAATTTCTTGGTAAATACGTTTCACTCAGGAAATTTTGGGTCAGCCGTTTTTGTTCAGAGAATATCTAAATTAGGCATTCAAATGTTTAGGGCACTAGCTAGGGTTCTAGCCTTTGCCGCAATAATCCTTCTATTTAAACCTTTAGTATTATAAACCTATAGAAATTATAACAGAAAATCAAATAAAAAGGGGAGAAGGATTTGACTTTAAAGATTTTTAAGAGGTCGAAATAGATTCGCACCCGCATAGTTAAAACTTAAAAGACATTAATGAGGAGTTTCATTAAGAACTATAGCTAGAATCAAGTAGCCATGAAGCCGAGCTATACGAAACAATTAATATTGGATCAAATGACCTCTATAGAATTAGGTAATACTGCCATTAAGAAAACTTGAAAATTTGGTTATTTCACACCGTTTATTTTAATTGCTTAGTCCCAGAAAAACAAAAGGTTGGCAACATATTTTAATTTTTTTGACCATTCCAAAACCCATACTCGTTAAAATGAAGAAAAATCACATAACCAACAAAACTCTTTTCCCACCGTTCTACTTCCTCTCTCCCTCCAGTCACCACTTCTACTTCTTCTCTACATCCTCCTACATTCAAACACGTTTGTTTACCGAAAACCCACCGGAGAATTTTCCTGCGAACAATCTGATGAAACTTTTTTATCCGGATTTATTTTATATATCTCAACCTTTTGTAGTATTTCTTCCTCAAACTTCTAGAAAGCTTTGAGAGGATTTAGAAATTGGACTTTATAACGGTAGTATGCAAGCCAAGAAATGGGCCTTACAGACCACATCTATGTAAGAATGAAACCGCGGCGTTGCAAATCGGGTTACAAAAGTCAACTATATTTTTACTATAAATAGATTACAACCCCCATTCATTAGTATCACCCAAGTTTCTGAATACAGAAAGAAGCAATTAACTGAGAGTAGAAAGAAGAAGCAAGAGCTACAGAAATGGCAAAGACCATCAGTTCCATCTGCTTCACCACTCTTTTGGTTGTCTTATTCATTTCGGCCGGTAATTTTGGTTCTATTTTTTCACAAAAAATTCATATGCATGCATACATGATACATTTATACATATTTACAAATATATAGACATGTGTCTTTCAATTTATATAAACTGAATAAATGTTCATTACATAGAAATCCCAAAGAGCGAGGCGACATGTACGAAGTATTTAGGCGAAGCCATATTGCCGTACGCATGTAGTGAAAGCTATTGTGAAGCCAAATGCGCTGAGCATTACCACGAGTCATGCAGAGGAGAGTGTGAGGATCATGATCACCACCACGACGGAGTGCATTTAACAAATGACCACGACGATCATTGCCACTGCTACGGTCGTTATTAAACCGTGCTGAAGTATCGAATTAAAAAAAAAAGGTAAGAATGTAAGCGTGGTGGTGGTTACTGGTTACGTTGGATTTAAGTATATGTGCGAGCGTTGTTTCCTTTTCATTTAAATAAGATAGCACGTAGATGAGTTGCTTCCCTCTGCGTCTATGTTGTATGTTCTTTCGATTTGAATAATAATAAAGTTGTTTTTGTGTTTTATCTACGTAATTTAACCACTTAGATGAAACATACATTCGTCTTTTCGATGTTTTAACTTTTATGTACATTCACGATATCAACGTATCAATTATGATATATAGCTAGCTAGATATTGATTACGTAAAATATTTAATAAAACATGCTAGTTATTCTGTTCTTTTCCTTTTTAGCTGTTAGTGTGTTACGTAAATTGATGATAACTAAAGTCTATACATATATTTGATGAGACTAATTAATTATCTTTAACAAATTAAAATTATGGCAACATTCCAGTTTTATAATTGTTTGGTGATAATAAATTTCTTAGTTTGGACACTAAATTGTGTATCTACGATTATTAAAATAAAAATATGCTTAGATCTAAAATAATAAATTTCATACAAGTGGAAGAACAAACATTACCATGCATGCATCAGCATCACCAATTCACTTGGTAAATAAGCTTCACTTAACTAAGATAGAGGCAAACATTATTTTCCAAATATACTTACATGATACAACCTACTCCCATGCATATTGTGATTGATTTTCTACCCAAATTGTATGAACTTAATTATTTTCGGAGAGGTAAATATATGTAGGATTCAAATAATGGAGATAGTTTTACCAAAATAAAAAAATAATGGAGATAGACAAAAAGATATCAAAATATACACTAATTTGTTTCTCTATATTCTTTATTATTATTAATACTATTTTAATAAAATAAAACAAAACAAAAGGGGAGAAAGGTTTGACTTTATCGAGTAGTGGAGCTTGCTCAAGAACCAAGTGGACAATTGGACATGGCCCGAGCTATGAACCTATTAATGGGACCAAAGGAAACATCCATAGGATAACTACAAGAATTTTTTTTATGAAAAAGAAAACTACAAGAATTGCTTAATAAACACCGCTGAATTTAAAACTTTTGCCCCCAATAAATCTAATTACTTTTTTTCTTTCGAAAAGTTGGGACCAGACTTTTTAACTTTTCCCATTCCAACCAACCCATACAGCCAACTAGCCAAGATAATAGTGTCCTCAATTCCTCATCTTTACAACAATATCTGACAAGACCTTCATCTATGTTTAAAACCCTCACCTAGACATTTAATAGAGGAAAGGTAAATTATGATACCGGGTTATAAATGGACTCACACCGATGGTTTTAAAAAGAGAGAACTGGGCCTCAAAGCCCATATAATAGAGATAAAACGCCAACGTTTTACAAAGAGCGGGAAAACGTAGCTCAAGGTCAATCGCGCGGAGGCCTCTTTGTATCGCCGTCGTGGACGAAAAATCGCAGCTTCCGTTGCCGGAGTTGAGAATCCACCTCTTGAAGATGGAGTACTGGATCTCGAATTCTGAGTCTAGCTAGTAGCTACCAAATTTGGATCCGATGAAGCCGCGAAGCAATGCTTGGATTGGTTCCTTGATCTCTACGGTACCAAATTCAAATCTATAAAATACGAAGTTTTTTTTTTGACTAATTGACAACGAAGCTTTACGGTTATATATCTCCAAAACGCAAGACTGAAAATCAAATACTGTTATACATGTTTAAGATTTAACTTAATTTATCCTTTACTAATGTATGAACGTTACTAGAATACTTTGGAGACTTATTCGACCGGAAGATTTGTAAAAGCAGTTTACATTCATGTGATAACTGTGAAAAGAGTTAAGAGTAATCTTTATCACATCTAACCTCTAATTTATGTATATTTTTGTTCTCATTTAAATCTTGTAAGGTCATGATTTTGGTTTTAAGACATACATGTAAATTAAAAATTATCTCTCCGTCAAGAAGAAACTGCTTGGAACAAAATTTCTTATTGAGTTTTTCTTCGGGTATTATTATTATCCTCTCTTTTTTAGGTGAATCATATATAAATTTAATTGAAAAGACTAATGAAATAACTAACAATTTGACACATTGTGATAAACTTCACACTGCGATTCAAAACAAAAGGCGGCTCATTAGAAGGTCCTTCGAACTGATCCTTGCATACGTAAGCATAATCAACTGCTTTGGAAGCAGCGCTAAACGCTTGTTGGAATGAGCTATTTCTCAAAAACTCTTTAGTTACTTCGAGCTCTTTGATCGCTATGCCATAACCATTCACACATTCAACGCTAGCGTTCTTGAGCTGCTTGTCATTACCTGAGATTCTCGCAAAGAGGTTCATCAGCTCTAGGTTTTCTTGACCAAACACTTGAGCTTTTTCGGCTGCGAGCTCCATAAGGCCATGAATGTTTATTGCGGTGGTTCTATTATCTGCGCTTAGCCATTTGACGCAAAAGCGACGGTTGTAAAGGATTGAGTGTGAGCAGAGTTTGTTGAGGGTTTCTTTCGTGACGATGTCTGTGGGAGTAAAAGAAGAAGATGATGGGGTGATGATAAGAATCAGAAGAAAATGAAGAGAGAGGATGGAATATGTGTTTCTTGTGATGCAAGATATACCCATTGCTTGGCTTAGATGTGAAGGAACAGTGAATGTTTTTTTCACCTGTTAAATACGAATATGGTGGTTTGATGTTGTAATATGAATTTTGGAGGATTATAGTAGAATTCTCTACCAATATATAGTATCCCGTGTCCCTTCGAGGACATCCGATAAAATTGGAAAAAAAAAGTATCCTGTAAATGTAACTCTTGTTTTAATGAATTCTATCCTAATTCATTATGTAGCTTAAACTGTTAGAAGAATGAATGCGGTATTAATCAATTATGTTAGGAGTAAATAAGTTTTTTTTTTTTTTGGTGCATTGATTGGAACAACACTTGAACGGTAGACTTTGACCTGAATGCCCTTTGTTTATTTCTCCATATTCAAAGAAGTTCATTTTTGTTATTATTCGCTTAGGCATCTTTTTGAGTAGATTCAGCGAGGTCTTGTCTTATTTGTGTGTATCAGAAGCATCAAAGCAAGATAATCAAAATAAGAACCATACAGTAAAAATGGGTCTTAAAAAATATTCTGTTTTAAACCGCAAATTTGTAACAAGGTTTTTCTCTTGAAAGCTGAGCTATATTTCTAGAAAGCGCAGAACAGCAAACATGATCATGAAATCTGATCAAATGTCCTTTTCTCACCTGCTTGTGCACCTGCTTCAAGGTTATCTTCTGGTCCAAGTAAGTTTTGCTCATCAGCCAAGAAAAGCAAGCTAGGTAGTGACGGGAACTGGACATTCTTTACGGTTGACCAAAAAACGTCTTCAAATATCTTGTCAAAGTTGGTCTTCAAAACTTGTGGATCAAAAAACAGTGCGTGCCTCCTGAAACATTAAATAAAATGGAATGTTGAATAAAATCAGTAAAAAAAATAAAATAAAATGAACTGGGCTAAGTGAGGGTAAGCAAAACAAACCTGCATGTAGAAGACGGATGATCGTCCGCGAAATGCTCGATGTCTTTCCATACTCCTATATCCTGGCAATCTTTTTTCTCTGTACGGAAACGTGGTGGCCTATTCAACTGCAAACACACACACACATGAGGTCTTATAGTTTTAAACGAACCTAACAACTTTATTGTAACATACCATACCTCGATTTGAAAGCAATCATGTTCGGCTTTAAAAGATAGCACACTGTCCCAGTCAATCTCCATCTTCTTAACCTGTTTCCTTAATAATCCAGCATCGGTTTCCACCTCACTGAGAATCTCCCACACGAACTGCTTTCTAGTAAAGTAGCATTTGGCAATAAGCTCCCTAGAGTTGGCAGCAGTTTGGGTCCAGTTCCCAATATTGATCCTCGTCATTGGAAAATGAATAGATCTCTTTTTCCTAGTCACGTTTCTAGACGAACTTGCATCCTGAATTTACACGTGTAATAAGACCTTCTTCTTTAAACATAAATTTAAAGATAAAAAAAACCTACTACTAGAAATTAAGAAACATTCATTTTGTATGTCAACGCAAATATAAACTATTCTATTCAATGGCCACATAAAACGTGATAGAGCAAATTGAATCATACCTGCGATCCCAGCGATTGGCCCAGAGAAGTAAACGCAGCTGCTGGCAGATTAAAGCCCAATGGTAAGCCCAATGGTAAGCCCGATGAAAGATCTACGTCGGGAGTCGGAGTAACTGTGGAACTCGCCGCGGCTGGGATGAGTGGTACACCAAATAAAAGATTCGAGGTGGAAGGCGTAGTAACGGTGGAACTCGACGGACCAAGCGGAAGAGACGCGGCTGGGATGAGTGGCACACCGAATAAACGATTCGAGGTGGAAGACGGAGTAACGGTGGAACTCGACGGACCAAGAGGAAGAGAAACGGTGGAGCCTGACGGATCGACGGGGAGATTTTGGCCGAGAGATACCGGTGTCTCCGCGACGTTGGAGTTTGACGGATCCATGGACATATTCGAGCTCAGTGGTGGAGCCGTCGTGGGAGAATCAACGTGATCTTTATTTTCCATTCTTGAACGAGTAAGCAAGAAGATGAAGATGTGTCAGTTAAGTTGTTCATAACTACTTGCTTATATACAAAGGGGATATATCTGTTGCCACGTGTCATAGAGAAGTTCCTTTTTTTAACGATTATAATTAATTTAAATCGAAAGAGTTAATGAGAAAAGAATGGACTATGGAGGAGAGGATCGAATCAGGCTTTTATTATTTATTTTTGGGCTTTGTTTTGAAGGTAATATTTCTTGTCAACGTTAACGTGTGTATTTATTTCCCTTTTTTTCGACAAACAACATTGTGTGTACTGTGTAGCTAATCAGATGATATTTTAGATGTAACATTTTTTACTAAATTATTGTTGTTGGTCTTACAAATGCAAAAATATGTAAAACAACTATGTAAGTTCAATGAAAAAATATCTGAAAACTCCGTGCCCTTTTTTGTTTATAGTGTTCCACTAATACCTATACTATTTTGGAAATGGTTTTGTTTTTAAGAATATCTCTTCAGATAAAATATTATCATTTAAAACAAAAAATATTTTCTCTTTTGGTATCATTTTCGTAAAAAAAAGACGAAGCAGCCATTTAAAGTACGAGTGGGCACCGACCAAATACTTGCCAATATTTAGTTAATTGTTACTTGACTTGCCAAATAATTATGTTTTCTATTTGTATATGACTTGTTTGAATACTTGCAGAAAAAAAATTGATACTTGAAAACTAGTTGACTTAGTTTGTTATTTATCCAATTAAATAGTTGTCTATTGATTGATTGTTAGGTAAACATATAATTACATACAAAAAGATACACACATCCTAAATTTAATATCTAGAAACCACATGAATTATCAGAGAAGTAGACCAAAATGAAAATAAGCGTCTATAATATTGAAAGCCCACGTGAAATCCATTGTTCCTCTATTTCATTTATGTTCCATTTTATTTTGATGCTTAACGGTGAACTAGAATTTTGATATTTAAAGTATGATGTTTATTATCTTAGTTAATAATAGAATGCCTAGTATATTAAACTAACATCGATATTATTGTAGTGAAAGCAAAAGACAAGTATTATTTTGCAGAAACAAATATTATTTAGTAAATAACGAGTAATGGAGGTAAGTATCAAAAAATAAAACAATGTTTGACCTTTGGTTTGTTTTTGTAGTTAGTCAAATTTGTTTGACTTATTACACATCTTGTCTAACGCCAAGTGCTTAGCTTTTCAAAGCAAGTACATGTCAAGTCACAAGTAAAAGGCAAGTATCAGGCAAATATCGGATAATGATGTCCAACTTTAATTTGAATTCACTAACTAGTTTAGTTCTTTGCTACTGAGAAATATTTTTCTGACGGCACTTAACAACTGGTTAGATGTATAATATGTTGAAATCGTAATATACAGTATTACTATCTATATTTTATTCTGTTTCAAAATATGTGATGTTTTATGTTTAAATAATTTAAATATAACTAATTTAACCAATAAAATCATGCATCATAATAAATGCGGTCATAAAAAACAAATAACATTAAGTTTTGCATAAAAATTTAAAACATTATATATTTTGAAACAAAAAAAATTAACACATTATTTAGACAAAAACGGAAGGAATATGTATGTTGAACTCTCTCCTTTTTGTTTCTTCTTTGATTGGTTATCATGATTGGCTTTAGAAAGCGGTGCTGAAGGACGATGGGCCTTGATGGTTCCTGTCTGAGGTTGTAGAGCTTTGGACCTTCGAACATGTTAAATTTTAATTCGGTAATAAGTGAACTGACTCAAATTTCTATACTAATACTAGTCTTTTAAACTTTCTATGCTAGACATCCTTTTTAGAGATGATGGTTTTCGTGAATACATTTCGAACTAATCTACACTAAAATGGTAATAATTTTTGGGCATTCTACTTGGATCAACCAAACAATTGAAGCTCTATCATGATAATTTCACAGTCTTTCAATTCAAAACCAATTAACATTAAATAAATATGCTCATAGACTTTATATATAAATGTCAGTCTCTTTAAATTTTTAAAGTACCATTTAAACAGGAAAAATCACGATGATCATAATTTGATCAGTTTCTTTCTTTGTGTTGTAATTTTTTTTTTTGATGACTTTGGTTCAAAGTTTGAAACTTTGTAATCTTTTTTTTTTGAAACATTGTAATCGTTTCGTGTGCCTCTTACTTTCCCAATTGTTTTTATTTTTATTTTCTATGTAATATACTTTGCAAACTAACTTCGACTAATATTTATAGATAGAGTGGGATAAAAATTTGAAGCAGAAATAAAGGAGCAAGATAAAGACGAATTGTTGTGATTTTTAAGTTATCTAGGGTTTTGGTTATTTTTGACTTTATAGAAGTGAAACAAATAACATTAGTTAAAGATGACTTTGGTAGATTGAAAGCCAAAACGAGTCAGCTCACTACAATGGATGCCGAGATAGAGTCTTCTCCAGCGGTTCACCCAAGTTTCCAATATCCCTTAACGGTAATTAAGTCTTCTAATTTACTTGTTTGAGCTGTGGAAAAGTTTTGTTTACTTGAGTCCCAAGAATCTGAAAACATTGACCTTTCTGGCAGATTGTTATTAGAGTAGCAGGAAAAAGAGTATACCTAGAAGTGCCTTCAGTTGTTTTTGATGCTAAACCTTTGGCCAATGCTGACTCAGAATTCCTAAAGTACTTTAAGGATTCAAAGGTTCATTTTATAAATGGTCAAGGGTACCAGATTGACGTCAGCGAAGCAGATAAAACGGTGATGTTTAAAGCAATCAACCTTGCAAGTTATGTTGGGAAACAAGTTTTGTATGAGCAGACACCCGTAGGGTTTGCTATTGGTCTAGCCAAAGGGTACGTAGATGGTCAAGCTACAGCTTACATAGATGGTGGCTTAGCATGGTACGTGAAGACAATGCTTGCCGAGGAATGTGAAGAAGACACATGCAGCATTAATGTAATCGGCCAGGTTGGGATGGAGACGTACGAAAGCGCTTGTGTAGCTTACGAAGTCGCCCAAAGAATCCTTCTCCAGAAACAACCCGGGAACACCTTCTTTACCAATTCCAAGGTCTATGTATACATGCCTACATCTGACGGTGCAAGCGCAGGCTGCACGATCTGCAGTTCCTTGCTATCACTTGCCATGAAGAAACCTGTTAGGAAGAATCTTGCAATGTCCGGAGAAATAACTCCAACGGGTGAAATTCTTCAAATTGGCTATGTAAATCACATAACACTAAAAGTTAGAGTACTACTGTTTATAGTTATTTTTTAATCACTTGTAATAATACATTCTTTCTCAGGTGAAGGACAAGACTATGGGGGCAAGACGGAGTCAATTGAAGACAATAATATATCCAGAGGCTAACCGGATAGAATTTGATGGGCTCCCGGAAAATGTGAAAGAGGGTCTTGATGTTCACTTCGTAGATGAATATGAGCAGATATTCGAGCTCGCATTTAACTACAATCTTTAGAACAAAGTGTTTCCTCTTAATCTTTTCTTTATGCAATTGTGACATGTTTTCTTTAATATTTTCATGCTCATCTTCCAACTCTTGATTCCGTACGATTATATTTCATTTTTCTTACCACATGATGAAATGTGTGGGCCAGTGAGATTCTGTAACATTATTTCCATTGGTCAAGTAGACTAGTTATAGGTCACATTAAAACATGTTTGGCGTTTGTTACCGAATGATTGCTATACCAAAAAATAATCGAAAGATTGTAAACCATTTTTATATACTCCAAAAATAAATTCTCCTATTTAGTAGTAATAGTACTACAGAATCCCTGGCTCATATTACGTTTAATCTTGTGGCAAGTAAGAGTTAGAGGAAGATCAGCCTAAAGAATTCAAGTATCAATGATATATTACTGAAAACAACCACTAAGTAAATCCCACATGAAACTTGTCAGACTTCTTCTAGAATTCAACGGAGGAGACCCCATATGATACCCAAAAGCTAGCTCAAGAATCTGCTCATACTCATCAACAAAATGAACATCAAGCCCTTCTTTCAAGTTGCACGCGAGCCCATCAAAATCTCTACGGTTACCCTCTGGAAAGATCATCATCTTCACCTGACTCCGTCTTGCAGCTATAGTCTTCTCCTTAACCTATGTGAGATTTTGTGTATTAGTTCTCAACCTAACGGAAACTAGAAAGCTATAACATAGTACTTGTTGTAGCTTGTGTGATACTTACTCCACCTATTGGAAGTATTCTACCAGTCAGAGTGACTTCTCCGGTCATTGCAAGATCCTTCCTTACAGGCTTCTTCATGGCTAGTGATAGAAAGGAAGTGATCATTGTGCAGCCTGCACTTGGACCGTCTTTTGGTGTGGCTCCTTTAGGAACATGTAAATGAAGCTTTGAGTTCTCAAAAAAGAGGTTCTTGGGTTCTTTCTCGAGCATGATTCTTCTAGCAACTGTGTGAGCTATCTCTGCACTTTCTTTCATCACATCCCCAAGCTGACCCGTTATATGAAGACCACTTTTGCCTTCTCCTTCTTCTACAGAGGTTGTCTCTATGTACAGTGTTGAGCCACCCGTGAATGTCGTAGAAAGACCCATTACAACCCCTACTGGTGTCTGTTCATAGATCTTCTCTTCATGGAATATTGGTTTGCCTACATAATCTGCAAGGTTTGATTCGTCAATCAAAACCTTTTTAACTGAAACCTCAGGGGTTTCCGCGGATGCTCCTTCTCGTACTAGCTTCAGAGCAATCTGCCAAAAAAAAAAAAAAGAATCAAATGGTTTTAGTTTCTTGGGACTCAAGTAAGCTATTTAGAGTGTTCAGTGTAAGTTGTAAACTTACCTTACGGTAAATCTTTTCAATATGCTTCTGGAGATTTCTAACTCCTGGTTCTCTGCAGTAATTTTCAATCAACAAACGAAGAGCTGCATCGCCCACAACAACCTAGCAAAAGTAGAAAACAAACTGAGTAAATCTCTCATAAACGTAAACACAATTAAACCAAACATATGGACAAGTGAGTGAGACCTGTTCAGGCTTAATCCCACAATCTATGCATGTGGATTTCAGCAAATGGTCTCTAGCAATATGCATCTTATCATCAGTGATATACCCTGAGATATTAATCACCTCCATCCTGTCTAGCAGAGGTGTTGGAATCTTATCTACCACATTTGCTGTGCATACAAATAAGACCTGCATGGAATTAGTATAACATACGTCAAAACACAGAACATTGTATATCAAAAAAATTATATTATATAGTATAGAGTTAAAAACCTTGGATAAGTCGATAGTAACATCTAGATAGTGGTCTCGAAAATATGCATTCTGCTCTGGATCCAGAATCTCCAACAACGCACTGGCTGGATCATCAGACTGGCGCTTTCCAAGCTGCCAAAGGAAAAGTATACATTTATTGCTATATACTTTTCAAGAAGGTTTATTTCAAATGGTAACAAGATAAGCTACCTTATCAATCTCATCGATCATAACAAGAGGGTTTAATGTTCCCACGCTCTTTAGACAGTTCACCATCTTTCCAGGCAATGCATTATCATATGATCGACGAAGCCCCTAAACGATGTATATGAGTGTTAACGAATGAATGAAAGTCTCACATCGGTAGTTGGAGAATTAGTGAATTAATATATAAAGGGTAAGAGTTAAAAACCTTGGATAAGTCGATAGTAACATCTAGATAGTGGTCTCGAAAATATGCATTCTGCTCTGGATCCAGAATCTCCAACAACGCACTGGCTGGATCATCAGACTTGGGGTTCAGAGAAATCGAGCAATTCAACGACGCCCTGCTGGCTAAGCTTGCTTGGAGGCTCCTAAAAGAGCCCCAATCTCTACTAGCTCAGACGTTGCTGGGTAAATATTGTCCCAACTCCACTTTCTTAGAGTGCACGGCTCCTGCCTCAGCGTCACACGGATGGAGAGGGGTGTTAGCGGGTAGAGAGATCCTTCGTAAAGGGCTTGGATGGATTGTGGGGAATGGAAGAGATATCTGTATCTGGTCGGAGCCTTGGCTGGACCTGGAAAGGCCAGTAGCTCCTATAGGGCCTCCCACTGAAACCAATGCAAATCTCTGTGTGGCGGACCTCTTACTACCCTCCTCTACACAGTGGAATCTTCAAAAGATCAGAGAACACCTGCCTCATTATGAGGAGACCATTAAATCCATCATTCCTAGCGACTGTGGAATGAAAGATGAGCTGGTGTGGCTTAAAGACAAATCTGGAAATTACACTACAAAGTCAGGGTATGCTTTAGCGAAAATCAACTTGGATGCTGATCCATCTGATCACTTCGACTGGAAGAAACGGATATGGTCCCTCAACACCTCCCCGAAACTAAAGCATTTACTTTGGAAAGCAAATGTGGGAGCGCTTCCAGTGGGAGCTGCTCTTCAACACAGGGGTATTGATGTTGATGATAAGTGTATGCGATGTGGAGCTGTAGAAACAGAGATACATGTCCTACTGCACTGCCCTTTTGCTACACAAGTTTGGAACCAAATTCCCTGTCTCCATCCCCCGTCTTCTCTGCTGCAACCTCCAATGTCCGTATCGGAACTCCTCGACTGTTGCAGTAAAGTCGTCACATTGCCCCCAGCAGGATTGGGCGCCATTCCTATCTCACCTTGGGTCCTATGGACCTTGTGGACCAACAGAAACAAGTTACTCTTTGAAAATAAAGAGTACACGGTTGAGGAATCAGTTCAGAAAATTATTCAGGATTCAAGAGCATGGAAAGGAGCTCAAGACTTAAAACAAAATAAACTATTGCCACAGGTTGTGGATCGATCTCGCCAAGTGACTAATGCTCCTGTACCCGATCTCTCTCTTTTTGCAGGATCCTCATGGAGTGTTTACTCTGATGCTGCTTGGGACCCCATCTCTGGAAGGTGTGGTATGGGCTGGCATTTTCGCGACAGCTTGGCTTCACCTGCAGGCAGCAATTCCTCAAAACGCCGTTCAGTCTCCTCAGCCCTTGTAGCAGAGGCGTTGGCGCTAAAGGCCGCAATCACAGAAGCGGTTAACCGTGGCATTGATTCTCTTAGAGTTTTCTCTGACTCCAAAACTCTCATCTCTCTTCTGGTCACCAAGAAGAACAACATTTGGATTCACGGAGCACTCTACGATATCCGATCTCTATCAACCTCTTTTAGTACTATTTCTTTTCATTTCATCCCGCGTATGGGAAATACTCTTGCTGATACTCTTGCGAAATCAGCGTTGCTTTCTCTTTCTAGCTCTCCGTTGGTGGACGAGTGATGTATCCTGAAGTTTATTAGTTTAATCAAGTATGTTTTTTCGATCAAAAAAAAAAAAGGGTAAGAGTCAATTCACTTATAGTTAATATAAATTTTAATTAAGTTGGAATCCAATGATAAACCAGAATTAAACTTGTCGTCTAATAGTATACCTTAATCTCGTCAACGTCAGATAGTCCTCCAACGGAGAACCGGAAGAACTTGCGGCCAAGAGCACGTGCTATAGCACGGCCAATGCTAGTTTTACCTACTCCAGGAGGCCCCGAGAGACATATGACCTTCCCTGTTTGTTTGACACATTTTATTACAAACTTTCAGTTTAACAACTTAAAAAAAAAAAGTCTTTTCAGGCAAATTAACAAGAGTGTTTCAGAAAGACAAAGACACGAGACCTTTTGAAGTGCCTCCGAGTCTTCTCACGGCCATAAACTCTAACACTCTTTCTTTTACATGAGATAATCCGTAATGACCATTGTCAAGAATCTTTTCTGCCTGTCCGACATCAAAATTCTCATCACTGCAAAAAACCAAATGAGACTTTTCAACCATAGTGTTATAACTCTTACTAAGACACACATGATCATCATGAAGCAAAAGGCAAACCTGAATTTTCCCCAAGGCAACACCGTCAACCAATCAAGATAGCCATAAGTACTCCCGAAATCTTCTAAATCAGACTCTAGCATCCGCAGCTTTGCAAGCTCTTCTTCTATGACCTTTAGTACATGTTTTGGAATCTTTTCTTTAATTGGTTCGATCCTTAACCTAATACTTTCTGCAGAAAACATGAACGTTTTTTTTTTTTTGAGAAAACAAGAAAGTTAACGGACTTTATAAGCTTCAAGTTGTTTTATATATAGTCTTGTAACACTTGAAACTATAGAAAGTGAATCCGTGGTGAAATCTGAAAGTTTGAATCTCTCTGAACAATATAGAATCGAAAATATTTACATAGTAGTAGTACTAACCAGAATATATAGATTTGTAATCTGTCTCCTGCATTGGCTTCTCTTCTTTTGTGACTTGTAAGACACGTTCTGTAATAGAATAATTAATTTAATGAGTTTTCTGGTACAATTTGTTGTTGATCAGTATAAACAAATCAGTAAACCAATGGGAATTTTATAAAAAAAAAACGTTAATGTAAGCATGATTTATCGAAACCTGCTTCTAAGCACCATGATTAAATCATATAATACGCACATAGGAGAAAGTCAGTCGAATACCTTCTTTATTCATCCAAGTACTTGGAGTAGCGGTGTAGTTCTTGGAGTTGAATATCTTCATATCTGTTGTGTTTTGGCTTAGAATGCTTTTATGATGCATACATATGTATTTATACGACAATCCAACTCCTTATATTAAGAAAAAGATAACAAAGCGTGAAACCTCATGAAGCACGTTTATTGTGAAATCTTTAGGAAATATTCCCTTAAAGTTATCTAAAAAAGAAAGTATTACAGAATCTCCTGGCTTTTACATTTAATCTTTTGGTAGGAATAATTACGAATCAGTGATATATACATTATAAACTCTATAAATAAATATTTATTTATAGAGTTTTTTTCTTTATCAAAAACTCTATAAATAAATATTTGATAAATTAATAAATTAATAAATTTTATTAGTTTCAACTTAGATTGCTTTAAAATAAAATATAATTTGATAAAATAATGAGATAATTTCTGAAAAATCTACAAACCTGCTAAAATCATAAATTGATAATTAGTATATAATTTATATATGTCTAATAACGCATTGTATTGTTTCTTTTCTGTTTACAAATAAAAAAATTCATGAATATGTTTTTCTTTACACTTTAAATAATTTATATTATCTATCATATAACTTTAAGAAAAAAATTTATATTCAATAATACATATCTTACATACACAAAATAATTTAATGAAACTAACATAAAATCAAAACTTATAATTTTGTCAAGAAAACAATTATTCCTTTTATTTTATATATAATATAATCTTTTTTGTAAATTTTTTTTATAAACTAATAATATACCATAATCTCTGATTCTTTTAATTGATAGAGTTTTTTTCGTTTAGTGTAGTTGACAACAACAACAACAAGGAACATCTCAAGGAATAATTGTTTTCTTGACAAAATTGTCATGGTAGGAATAAGAGTTTTATCAGTGATATATAGTTAACAACAACAGCATATGAAGATCTCAAGCGAGTGAGACTTCTTCTTCTAATGGTCAATACCCAAAGGCTAGCTTGAAAACCTGCTCATATTCATCTACGAAGTGAACATCAAGCCCTTCTTTCACGTTTTCAGGGAGCTCATCAAAATCTTTACGGTTAGCCTCCGGAAAGATTATCATCTTCACTTGACTCCTTCTCGCAGCTATAGTCTTCTCCTTAACCTGTGAGATGTTTAAGTATACCACTTATGAACTCAATAAAAACTAGTAGAGCTATATAACATTGTACTTGTTGTAGCTTGTGTGAGTGATACTTACTCCGCCTATTGGAAGGATTCTACCGGTGAGAGTGACTTCTCCTGTCATTGCAAGATCCTCCCTTACAGGCTTCTTCATTGCAAGTGACAGCAAGGAAGTGATCATTGTGCATCCTGCGCTTGGACCGTCTTTTGGCATGGCTCCTTCAGGAACATGAAGATGAAGCTTGGAGTTCGCAAAGAAGAGGTTACCAGGTTCTTTGTCCAGCATGATTCTTCTGGCGACCGTGTGAGCTATCTGTGCGCTTTCTTTCATCACACTCCCAAGCTGGCCTGTGATACGAAGACGGCCTTTGCGTTCTACTTCTTCCACAAAGGTTGTCTCTATGTACAGTGTTGAGCCACCCATGCCTGTCCAAGCTAGACCCATTACAACTCCTACTGGTGTCTTTTCATAGATCTTGTCTGTATGGAAACCCGGTTTGCCTACATAATCAGCAAGATTTGTTTCTTCAATCATAACCTTTTCAACCGTTTCAGTCTTTGAATCTGTTGATTCTTTGGTTGCTGAATCATCTGTCAACACAGTGGATCCTTCTGCAGAGGTCTCTGAGGACTCTGAATCGGTCTTGGCCAAAGGTTTTGTATCTTCAGTGGATGCTCTTTGGCGTACTAGTTTAAGGGCAATCTACCAAAGAAGTCAAAATGATGTCAGATTCTTGAGACTCAAGTAAACAAACAGTTTGGAATGTTTCATCAATTCTTGTAAAAACATACCTTACGGTAAATCTTCTCAATATGCTTGTGGAGATTTCTAACTCCAGCTTCTCTGCAGTAATTTTCTATCAATGAAAGAAGAGCTGCATCGCTCACATCAACCTGGCAAAGAGTACAAACAAGAACAACATTCAAATAAATGAAGACAAAAAAAGAAGCTAAAAACATAGCAATGGTTAAAGAGTGAGACCTGTTCAGGCTTGATGCCACAATCTCTGCATGTGTTTTTCACCAAAAAGTCTCTAGCAATATGCAACTTCTCATCAGTAATATATCCTGAGAGTCTGATCACCTCCATTCTATCTAGCAGAGGTTTCGGAATCGTATCTACCACATTTGCTGTGCATACAAATAAAACCTGCAAGAAAATAGTTTATAACTTACCTCAAACACAGGCCTACTTATGATATAGTATTGCATATGAAAAGAATATGATTTAGTATTGGTAAAAAACCTTGGATAAGTCAATAGTAACATCGAGATAGTGATCTCGAAAATTTGCATTCTGTTCTGGATCCATAACCTCCAACAACGCACTGGCTGGGTCACCAGAGTGGCCTTTTCCAAGCTGCCAAAAGAAACAATAGACAGTTACTGCAAAATAGACTTTCAAGCTGTAACTCTACATCCAATTCAAATACTAACAATAGACTACCTTATCAATCTCATCTATCAGTATGATAGGATTCTCTGTTCCAACAGTCTTTAGACACTGCACCAACTTCCCAGGCATTGCACCAATGTATGTTCGACGATGCCCCTGAACACAGTACACAAGAGAACAGATGATTATCTAAAAATCTATGCTTAACAGATTTAAAGCTTTATCATGTAGTATATTACATTAATCTCAGCAACATCAGATAGACCACCAACAGAGAACCGGAAGAACTTGCGGTCAAGAGCACGTGCTATAGAACGGCCAATGCTTGTTTTCCCTACTCCAGGAGGGCCTGAGAGACAGATGATCTTCCCTGTTTGACACCATTTTATTACAAACTTTCAGTTTCAAATCTTTTTCAGCAAAGAAGAGTATAATAATCAGATACGACCTTGTGAAGTGCCTCTGAGACTTCCCACAGCTATAAACTCTAAGATTCTCTCTTTTACATCAGATAAACCATAATGATCCTCGTCAAGAATCTTTTCTGCTCTTAAGACATCAAAATTCTCATCACTGCAGAAACCAAGTTTAATTAATGATGAGTCTTCTCAATCAATGCAAACAAATCAAATTACACAAACGGCAATAAACCTGAGGTTTCCCCATGGCAGCACGGTCAACCAATCAAGGTAGTTAAGTGTCACATCAAACTCGCTTGAAGTGGTTTCCAAAAGCTGCAGTTTTGTGAGATTTTCTTCTATGGCTTTTAGTACATGTTTTGGAATCTTGTCTTTATTAAGTTCAATCCTTCCCTTAAACTTTTCTGCAGAAAACAATTAGACTTTTAATCAATATCTGAAAAGTTGAACCGTATGTACTAGTAGTGGTACTAACCAGAAAATGTAGATTTGCTATCTGTCTCAACCCCAAGCTCCTGCATTTGGGAACACACGATAGGTATCAACCAATGATAAAATAAAGAGCTGACATGATTTGAGAGGCTGAGATGAATAAACCTTTTTTATAGCCTTTAGCTGCTCCTTTAGCACGATCTGTCGCCGCTCACCACTAAATTTGTCTTCAACAGTTTTTGCTATGGATGCCTAAAACATGAAAGTGATGATGAGGATTCATTGTTAGATTAAAACAATCATTTACGAAAAAATGGAAAGTGAAGGCATGATGAAGTTACCTGAATCTTGTTAACTTCCACTTCTTTTTTCAACAAGTCTAGCGTCAACTCCAGACGTTTATGAACCTGGAAGGAAGAAACCACTATGAGAAGCTGACTAATAGTGAACATCATCCTTTCTGAAGTAATCTCAAATTCAATAGGTAAATTAATAGACTTATGATTGAAATTATTGATTAGTCGGCGCATACACCAATATTTTGAACGTCTAGATCGATTATTTAAAAAATTGTTATAGAAAACCGTTTCCGATTACTGATTTTGAGAAAACAGATTGAAACTACTTACATCCAGTTCTTCTAGAACCCCTTGATTTTCATGTTTGTTAGCGCCAGAGATCCCGGCTCCAAAATCGGCTAAATGCTGATAATTGAAGTCACCTATATGCTGTAGAAATTGGAAAAAAATAAATCTACCAAGAAACTGATCATTTTGAAATAAACTGCAGTGCAAAATATGAAGAGAGCATCATGCCTGAGTATATGTCCGAACTTGATCTCTCCAGAGTGAAGTTGTCTTTAAGACATCCCTAAGTGTCGACATAACTTCAAAGTAAGTTGCCTTGATGACATCATCGTCCTTGTCATATGGCTTGTTCTGCACAGAAATAACAAAGGCACCACACACATAACAAGATTAAAAAAACAAATCAAAAGGAAACACAAACACACATGTGTTCCTCCTCTCCTTGTATAACAAAAGGAAAGGGTAGTAGAAACAGAAACACACACCTTTATATGTTCAACTTTGACGGATAATGGATCTTCACTCACCTGTAACAAAAACAAAACACATTGTATCTCAATGACATTAGTATACACACAGCAATAAGAGAGCCATTAACTTACCATCTCTGTTATACGAAGACGTCTGCGACCAATAAGGATGACTTGCTCACCTTGGATACTTGAAATCTGCAAAAATAGAAATGGTTAAATTCATTTTCAAACAGAGACGAGGGAAATTAGAGAGCTAAGAGAGAGGGTACCTGAGCAAGTGTGCCGACTTCATGCATACGGTTAAGCAACTCTTTGCCTTTAAACATCTCAAGAACATTCTCTGTTTCAGAGGTAGAAGAAGATGAATCAGCTGAAGCAGCGTCGTCATCCTTCAAAAGGAAAGCCCCTGCGTATGGAGTTTGTCTCCTCATGCTCTCTTGTAAAGCTTCAATTAGTTTACGATCCTACACAAAGAAAAGCTCAGTGAACCACAAGCAGAGACAAAGAAAAAATACAAAAGGCAGTCCAAAGTAGTGGACAGCCATATGATTATTTTTTATTTAATTTTTTTAAAAAAATGTTATATCCCCAAAAATCTCAGATACTGCATCAAAAATAGGTTGTAAGTAACATACCTTGACATAGATTGGCATGTAAAACCCAGGAAAAAGAGGCTTCTTGGGCAACGGCAATGCTATAACCTGTAATTAAAACAACACCACCAAAGCTATTAAAGGTTCCACCTTTGCCTCTCTTTTCATCCTAATTGAATTATGATCTGAGGAAATGTAAAGCAAATGCAAATGCATTTCAATAAACCCATGATCATAAAACACTTGAAGTTTCATAAAAATGCAAACTTTAAGAAAAAAAAAAAAGAGTTACACAAACCGTTCGATATTCGTCGAGGCTGGTGGTGGTCGTTGAGACAACAACCGATTTCGTGTCGGAAACTTCGGGATTCGGCGCATCCGCCTTGGGATCGACGGCGGCGTCGGTTTGGTTAGAGCACAAAGCACGACGACTCAACAACTCGTGGGGATTCCGGTTCCATCCGGTTAGCTGACTCAGTGCTTTGAAGAGTGGACTCTTAACCGGAATCGAACCGACACGAGAAGACGGGTTCGCGTGATGGACACCGTGAGCGGTCGAAGAGAGGAGCTTGAGCATGATGGGAAAATTAGGGTTAGGTTTTTGCCTGAGAGACAAGAAACCGTACGAATGTGTGTGTCTGAAGACGGAGGAAGACGACAGGGTGTCAAAAGCCCTTCATAAACCCCTTACAAGGTATTAAAAATAGAAAAGGAAACAAATAAGAGAAAATCCAAAAGTGGAAAGATCGTGACGACGTCGTTTTGTCAATTATACTGGACCGGGTAGAGTTTGGGCCTTAAAGTAGGAAAACATGTACCTTGGGCTTTGTTGTTCAAAAAAAAGTATCTTGGGCTTTATGTAAAAACATTTGTTTTCAATAAACCATACTGTAAAAGTCAAATGAAACAGGTCTGATACAACTCAGCAAATATTCTAGTCTTAGGGCATCATTAGTGGTGAGGTATCCACTTAGAGTAGAGTAATAGTCTCAGATGCTCTTGATGAAGCAATATCAGTACCTAACAAATATAATATCAGTAGTTTGAATTTAATTTAGTTAAATAATTAAAAATGAAATTACAAAGAAGAGTTGAGCCAATCATAAAATGACAAGGTCTCAGAAGAGTACCTAAGAAAAATGTTTGCGTTTCTTCGTGAGAAGACGTCTCTCATGTCTCTTTCTCCACCTTTTTATTTGTTTTCAATATTTTAATACTGAGGTACTTGCTAAGAAATTGCCAATGAGTCCTAACAAACAAGCACTAGTCGCTAATATAAACCTAAGCATCCTGCTTTATAGTATAATCGTTGACAAAAAAATTATTACTCTCTTAGTATTTAGAAGATTGATGTTCTAGGGGTTTTTTTTGTTATATTTGAGAGAATTATGATTTAAAACTTTAAATAAAATTTTGAATGTATAAATATAGGGTAAATTTTACTTCTACACTTTCTTTGGTACCACTTTTCAAATATACCACTAATATGAGGACATTTTCATAAACACACTTTTCATTAATGATCAAAAGACTATACTACCCGTAACCTTATTTCTCTCTGTATAGCGACTCATCTTCGCCAGCTTACTCTCCACAAAATGGTAAACCCACTTTAAAAGCTTGTTCCTTTTTGTTTGAATACTGAAAATGGAAGCTTGAAAGTCCAGAACTTTCGATAGCGTAGAGCTCATACTTGTGGGTTTTCTATGTTTGTTTGTTTGGATTAGGGGAAGGATCTTCGACACGGTTTTACGTGGGTCATTCGATTTACAAAGGGAAAGCCGCTCTTACTGTAGAGCCTCGAGCGCCAGAGTTTGTGGCTTTAGAAGTATGTGTCTTTTACCAAATCTCTATTGATTCATCTCTCCATCGATCTTAGATTGGCCTCCGTTGTCTTTGTTCAGTCTGGTGCGTTTAAGCTTTCGAGGGAAGGGTTCTTGCTGCTCCAGTTTGCTCCTGCGGCTGGTGTTCGTCAGTACGATTGGAGCAGGAAACAGGTCTGGTGTTGTCTTTAACTTAGTAGACTATGGGATTCTGATAATGATCATGAACTTGGTTTGGTGAAAGAAACAGCCTTTTACTTCTGGTTATGACTGTGGTTAGATCATGTTTTGATTTGAATTGATGCAGGTGTTCTCATTATCAGTTACAGAGATTGGTAATTTAATTAGCCTTGGGCCGAGGGAATCATGTGAATTCTTCCATGATCCTAACAAGGGAAAAGGGTAAGCTTAGGACCTCCCGTCAGATCTGTTTGATTACGCAGATTTTTTCTGTTCTTTTAGTTCTGAGTCGATGTTGTGTTGTGGTTGTTGTAGTAGTGATGAAGGTAAAGTGAGGAAGGTACTGAAAGTTGAACCTCTTCCAGATGGTTCTGGCCGCTTCTTTAACCTGAGTAAGTGATTTTTTTTTTTTAAAGTTTTTTTTCATGAACTAAAAGCTCTTCTGATATCAGTTTCTGTTTTTTTTTCATGAAGGTGTTCAAAACAAGCTTTTGAATGTAGATGAGAGTGTATACATACCAATCACTAAAGCAGAGTTTGCTGTTCTTATATCTGCTTTCAATGTAAGCCCTCTCTGTCTCTTTATCTCTTTGTGAGAAGCCATTTGCTTGTTATTCTAACTTTACACATTGTGTCGCAGTTCATCTTGCCGCACCTTATAGGCTGGCAAGCATTTGCAAGCTCCATCAAACCAGAAGACTCTAACCGTCTTAACAACGCGTCCCCCAAGTATGGAGGAGACTACGAATGGAGTAGATGATTGAGAATTACAGACAACCTTGCAAGCTCGGTTCTTGTGTCCATCCCATCTTTTTTTGTTATCGCAATCAACGAGTAGCAGTAGAGACTGAAGTAGTGTTTAGACCAAATGGGATGTGTTGTTGTGTAGAAAAAAACTCACTTTGTGTTATACAATTTTTTTAATTCAATAGCAAGCCGTTAGAATTTTGGTAATACAAGAATCAACTTGATCACAAAGGGTCTTCACTACAGGCATATAGGTCTCTCAATGGCAAGCTCTCGATCCCGAGGTCATAAACCAAGTATTGGATTCGTAGTATTAGAAGAAACTAAGGTACCTGAAACCAACAAAGAGAAAGAAACCATTGTGTGGATTATCGCCTTCATTGCTGTATCATCTGGCTTTATGAGCTCCTCCGAATCAAGACAATGCTAATAGTCCTCACAGAGAACCCTATTTTTGCTCACAGGAAACAAAAAAAAAAAAAACCTCTGCATCACCAGTCCATGTACTTAATAACCAGACAAGCAAACACCTCGTAAGTTTACAAGTTTGCTTCTCTTCAATTACATGCCTGATACCTGCCGTCTTTCTAATGCAACAAATATTCTGGGACAAGATCACAAATGGAGCTGGATTCACTGCCTCTAACTCTGCTAGCTTCATTGCCACTTCCTCTCCAAATTTTTTGCCTACATGGACAAAACAAAGAAGAATAAGACATCCTTGGTTTCTCTTAATCTCCCAAAAGGATCCAACTATACAATCAATGTGCTCTGTACTACGTTTAAATCCATATTATTCCTGCCTCAAACTAAAAACTTGAAATCCATCACAGATATAACAGCAATAAAGGTTTATAAACTCGGTTCTATTGTTGGTTCAAACCGGTTTTTATGAAAGTTGAATTTAACGGTCTAATTATGGTTAAGCACCCTCTCTCTCTCTCTCTCTCTCTCTCTCTCGATCTTTTTTCTTCCTCCTGCCTCCGATTCACCGGAGATCCACTGTCTCTCTGGATCCTCTGCATCCATCAGCATCTTCTGCTCGGGACTCCCGAGGTCAGAACGAGAGGGAAGGCTGGGAAGGAGGAGCCTGATATCCTGACTCTGCCTCCGTTTCTGAAATCGCCGGCTATATACTCTCAAGGTTCCGCTTAATCAGACTCGTGGGTAAACTCTTTTCTCCCTTAACAGCGCCGATAGTTAGAGGATTTGTTCATTCAGAAACCAAAAGTGATTCTATCTTCCCGTGTTCGAATTGGACTTCGTGTGATTTCATCTTCAAAGCCATGATATCGGAGGAGAAAAGGGTTTCTTGTTTTCAGCAACTCATATAGCATAAAAAATCGATTTGGAGCTTATTACAAGAGTTAAAGTTGGAGACTTTCTACTTTTGCAACAATCCTTGTGTTTGTTTTTCAGGTGCTTTGGCCATGGAAGCAGTAGAGAAAGGGAAGAAAAATATTACAGAGATTGGAAGTGATGATGCTTTATTAGTCGAGATCAAAGTTTTGTTATTCGCTAGAGCCCGCGAGCTCACGGGCGTGTCTGACCTGGCACTGAAGATGCCATCAGGTAGTACAACGAGGTCATGTATGGACGAGTTGGTGATCAAGTTCCCGAGGTTAGAAGAGGTGCGTGGCTGTGTGGTACTTGCTTTGAACAAGGAATATACAACAGATTCAGCCATTGTTAATCATAGAGATGAGTTAGCCATCATACCTCCAATAAGTGGTGGCTAATGTATATGGAAAAATCACTTAGCTTGGTTTGCTGTTTCATTGGCAGTAATTATAAATGTCATAGTTAAGATTTGAAACTCGTTACTTTTGTTCTAAATAACAGAAGTAGAAAAAGGTTACATCAGTTCCAGTTTGCTCTGTTTCTCTCTCTCTGTATTGATTTCTTAATCTCTGTTGAGTTTTGGCTAAGAAGCAGCTACATTATCATAACTTAGTAGCCAAACTAATGATATAACGTTGAGACCACAAAGTTTTGTATCCGGTGTCATCTATATTTTTTCGCATACTAGTGCCAATTCAACCACACATGGGCAGTCTAATGTAGACAGACTTTGTGACTCTGATTTGAATTAACCTTCCATAAATCATTCCATAGGTTTGAGATATCCAAAGTTAATTTTTTTAAAAAATAATAATAATAGTCAAGTTGTATTGAATTTATACTCGACTTGTTTTCATGTGCCTCCTCTGCTACAACCCTCTTTCTCTTCTTTTGAATGTAACACTGCTGAACCTTTTAACACGCTATGGTGACAATTGCTGATTTATAATATCTTATAAATAACTCATAATATTTATAAACCATGACAAATGATTTATAAAATCTAATAAAAGAATTTATAAGGGTTTGTATAATATTTATAAAATCTGAACAATGGTTCTTAACAAAGAAGCAGCTGCTCTCTCTGAGTAATTTCATGTAGCAATAATCCTATCGAACAATTCTCCACCTGCATAAAGCCCCATGACCAAATGCACATAATGCTTATGATCCTCATAAGCTCCTTTAAGCTCCACAATGTTTGGCTGACCAGTCAGATGATGCACTATATGCACTTCCCTTCTTGCAAGCAAATTGTTGACATTTTATAAGAGTTTATGAACTGATTTGTAAGGATTTGTAAGTTAATTATAATAAATAATAGTAAGTATATTTATAGAGTCTTATAAAGGCTTATAAAATATTTATATGGGTTTATAAATGATTTATAAAGGTTTATAAATTATTTTTAAGAGTCTCTAATATATTTATAAAGGTTTATAAAACAATTAATAAAGTATATAAACCATTTATAAATGTTTATAAAAACAAAGTTTAATATTCTTCATAGCACAATTTATAAGAGTTATTAAATTTTTTCAAGAGTTTATAAATCTTTTATAAGAGTTTATAAATCTTTACAAAACTTTAGAAGTAAAATATTCATAAAGATATTATAAGTGTCTATAATTCTATTATAAATGTTTGTAAATTATTTATAAGAAATAAAATATTATTTATAATGGTTTATAAAACAATTAATAAGACTTTATAAAAGTTTATAAAATCAGTCTATCAGACTTTCTAAATAAATTATTAAAGTATACTTCATTTATAAGAGTTTATAAATTCAGTATATAAGGCTTTATAAGGATTATAAATAATTTATAAGTGTTTATAAATCATTTTAAATATTTAGAAATCATTTATAAACCTTTATCAATAGTTTGTATATATATATATATATATTCCTATAAATGATTTATAAACCCTTATAAAATCACTTATAAGAATATACCAAATATTTATAAGGTTTTATATAATTATTTAAATAATTTACAAGGGTTTATAAAACATTCATAAAGTTTATGAAAATATTTTATAAAGTTTATACACCAATTTATGAGGGTTTATAAGGGTTTTAAATGTTTTATAAATCAGTTTATGTCACTTTTAAAACTAATATTATTATAAATCTGAGTTTTATGATATTATGATAATACTCAAAACAATTTATAAGTCTTTATAAAGTAGTATTTGAATAATATATATATAAAGGTTTATAAAACAGAAAAGAATATCTCTGCTTAGACAATTTATAAGGGTTTATAAGGGTAAAATAAATCAGTTAGAAGAACTCTAAATCATTTAAAAGTTTATAACCATTTAGAAAGTCTAATAAAAGAATTTATAAGGGTTTGTAAAATATTTTATAAGGGGTTTAAGGATATATACATAATTTTAAGGGTTTATAAAACATTCATAAAGTTTATGAAAATCATTTATAAAGTTTATACACAAATTTATGAGGAGTTTATAAGGGTTTTTAAATGGTTTATAAATCAGTTTATGTCACTTTTAAAACTAATATTATTATAAATCTGAGTTTCATGATATTCTGATAATACATCAAAACAATTTATAAGTTCTTATAAAGTAGTATTTGAATAATATATATATATATATATATATATATATATAAAGGTTTATAAAACATTCATAATGTTTATAAAAACAATTTATAAATTTTATACACCATTTATAAATAATTTATAAGGGTTTATAAAACATTCATAAAGTTTATAAGTCATTTATAAGTGTTTATAAATCCTTATAAAAACTATTTATAAGAGTTTAAAATGCTTTAGATAAAAATTGTAAGAGCTTATAATCTTTTATAAGGATCATAACATCATTTGAATTTATATGGCCATTTATCACTGCTCATAAACTATTTATAAAATGTTTATATGGACTTACGAGAACTTAGGGAAAATTATAAAACATTATAAAACTCTTTAAAAGTTTATAAAGAATTATAAAATATTGACAAACATTAGAAAATATATTTAAAACTCTTATAAAAGTATATAAAATCATTTATAAAGATTTAAAACTGTTTATAAGGTCTTACAAATCATTTATATATATTAATAAATCATTTATAGGAGTTAATAAAAAATTTATAAGGGTCTATAAATAACTTAAAATGCTTATAATTAATTTTATAAAATCATTTTTGAAGGTTTTAAAACAATGTTCAAGAGTTTATAAAATGAATATAATGTATAAACTAAATAGACAAGAAGAATGATTTTTTTGTTGACAAACTAATTTTATTAGGTATTTTTGAAATATAGTTCCAACTTATAAATGACAACACGTTCAAGAGTTGATGCATTTTTTAACTTTTAAAAATATTAAGTAACTTCAAAAGAGAAAACAAATTCAATTCCTCATATAATTCTTGAAATGTTATAGAAAATTACAGATTGTCTCATCTAAATGATGATGTCTTGATCAACATACAATAATACTCAATATCTACACACTGCCACATGCCACACTCTTTTTTATCTCTTGATACATGCTCGCTCTTCAGCCAGAAAATCAAACACACAACTCGTTATAACTTACAAGCCTAAGATGCTTATAACTTACACAACTCTTGATACATGCTCGCTCTTTCCTCTTTGGCTTGTGTCCATTATTTGGAACGCTTCTCTTATACCAGAAGTTTCTTCATCAGATAAATGCTCAGCAATGATCTATTGAGAAAACGCAAAAGAACAAATTAAAACTATTGTTTAGGGGTTTTAAGATCACAGGAGATTGTAGAGGAATATATATGTTTTACCCTGAGTGCTCGTTTCTTGAGCTTGTTCATGACGGTGAACCAGCACTCCAGATGTCAACTTCTGGACCATAGTTTCGTTTAGCACCTCAGGAGCCATGTAGTACGGACTGCCAACGATCGGGTTTCAGGTCCCTGCACTACTCCATGCTTATGACACACCTGCAGAGATAACATCGAGACTCATTAACCTCACATTAAGAAAACTCCATAGGTCATTTGCATAAATCCAAAACACACAAAATGTCAAGAAATATTTTAATAAAGATTGGAAGAATCAGAGAGGTATCAGTCCTTTTGGATTCAGTGGAAAAATAATAATAGACGATTACGAGATGCAAGTCCTGGTAGCTTCTCAGAGTATCAAGGACAGGTTTTGTCATCTTCTCCAATTTCTTCCTGTGCTCTGCCATTTCCACCAGCTCTATGTGGGTAATCTTAGTACTGTAGCCAACACCTTGAGCAACATCTGCACCCACGAAGAGAAGAGAAAGCAAAAACCTGTTCATAACTATCTTGCCTCATCAAATCTAAACTAAATTTCATTGCTTTAATGAACACTTTTACCTTGCTAGCATTGATGTTTGGCTGAAATCTCTCCATGTAATCAAAAGCAGGCCTTTTCTTTACCTGCATATTGCAAACAACAAGCGAGTTCAGAAACAGAGTAAGTTTAGCGTTAAAATTCATAAAATTACAGCGATTCCAACTTCGGATGAACGCAAATGCTCGTAGATATCGCAAGCAGAGTCACCAAAAAGCTGTGGATCCACCAAGTTACTATCAATGTCATCAACCTCATCATCATCACCATTTCCCAAATCTGACTCCGTAACGAACGATGGTGATACTTGTTGAGGCGATTCGAGGTCTTCGTAAGGAACGAGAACGTTTGATTTCACAATTGGCTCAGGAGGTTTTGATTCCTTCTTTGATTTCACAATTGGCTTGTGATATCTCCGAGAGGATTACGGCGGTTTACGACGTCGCCAGTGGGGCTCGAGTCTTGCCTCCGTTCGGCCGAGAAAGTGGATTCTCCCTGTGTAGATTCCTCGATGACGACGAGGAAGACATTGTTGTTGACGGGGGAGTGGAAGATCGCCGGATTCGGCCCAATGTCCTCGCTTCCATCACAAAAGCAATCCACCGACATCTCACATATCCCATCGTCATCCTTAGTCGAGCTCACCGGATTCTCAAATCGAGAAGAAAGATACACTTTACCGTAGTCTTTAGGTTTAGGTTTAATTAATTAGGGTATAATGGTCTTTTGTTTATTAAAATTTTAAGGGTATAATTGGTTTGTGTATAAATGAAAAGTGGTATTGGAAAAGTGTTATTTGTGACAATTTCTCATAAATATAAGTGGTTGAATTTTATTTGAAAGCACATAAAACTTTAAATTAATTAAAACTTAAACTAAAAAGTAACAGATAAAAATAAGTACTTAATTTTTATAATATGCGTGAACAACTTTAAACATCAATCTTTTATATACAAACGATTATAAAATAGGAATATCAAAAAGCCCTGGTACATACATTGTATTTAACAAATAAAAATAATTAGGAGTGGAACAGTACTTTTGTCATGAAACAAATCATTGTCATTATTGTTAATATTATTGTCTTGAATGGGGATAACAAAGAATCAATGAGGATAACTCCTAATCATTTGATTTGGGAATAATAAACAAAGAAAAAAGGGAAAAAAATAGAAGAGGATATCAAAGCGTGTCTGACGCAAGGAAGCAAATCTCTCTGTCATGACTCACGTTTATAGCTACAAACCCCACATTTACTTTGCAAATTAGATACTTTTGTTTCTTAATTTTTAATTTTAATTTTAATCATGTAACATCTTAAATCATTTCCTCATATCGGATGTAAACTAGACATTTTGAGAAATATATATATGTTATTCGGTATGCATATATACATTTTTCTTTCTACTTATAGGCTGATTGACAAGAGGAATCCAATACTTAAATTTAATGCTTTTCGAAAAGATCAACATGGTAAATTATTATTTTCATTAATAGAGGAAAAGTATAAAGAACATGTTATATGTTTCCCAAAACACCAAACAATGAAAGAAAGAAAATATCAAATTTGAATATAGAAAAATCGTGAGCGAAAAATTGTGGATGATAAATAGCCACAATACTAAGCCTAATAAGGTGAGGAGGTCATGGAAGAAAACATCACATGCATCTTCTCCTTTTCTTATTGTTTCTCATATTCACTATTTTTAAAAAAAGGACTCATTACTTTTTTGTTTCTTTATGTTAAATTTTGTTTGATAGCTATGTGTTCTTCTATCTACTCCATTGGTTATATTGCCACCAATCATTGCCCTCCACATTATTACATCAAACTCCTGTAGCCAAATTTGTTCCTTTTGTAAAAAAAAATCTACAAATCAAATAGATACACGTGATAACACAAATTTACGCCGCTCACCATCATAAATAGACATGTAAAAAGCTTAAATTGTAGCCTATGTGTAAACCATGTATTAAAATATCAAAATAGATAGACATATATTTTTGTTGGCCGTCAACAAAATGAAGATATTTTGTTCCATTTCCAATATGAAAAACAATATAGGAAACTGATTTTTGCATTCACCCGGTCAATCATAAGTGGCCAATGTGAATTTAGACGTACAATTATTCAAGGAAAAGAGATCTAAATTATGGTATTTAATTCGAAAAAGACAAGAAAAATAAAATAAATAAAAATATGCTAGAAAATCATTGCACTAGAAGTGGCCTCTCCCAAATGTTTATATATAGCGATCCCTCCAATTAACTCTGCATTATAATATCAAAATAAGAAAGAGCTCGACTTCTTCCTCAGAAGATTCGATAATATAAAACTTCTTGAATAACTTCCAAGAATGAATCATTCAACATCGCCGGAGGAGGTAGAAGGGACTGAAACAATCTCTTTTGGCCGGAGAATGCAAAGAGGAGGGCAGAGGGTTTTCGCTCCAAAGCTTTTGGAGGCTCTTCGTCGATCAAGAAGAAGCTCGGAAGCTCCGGCGAGCCATCTTAGCCGGAGATGGAGAGCTACGGCAGCTCAGAAGGTTTATTCCTTAAAACTCTACGATGCTCTCCAGCGTTCGCGGCGGGGCACAACGGTCCGGGACACGGCAGACAAAGTGCTCGCAGCTACGGCTCGTGGTACGACTCGGTGGAGCCGAGCCATATTGGTGAGCCGGCACAAGCATGCAAAGCCGGCTTCGGCGGTTAGGGGAGGTGGAGGGAGGAGGAGGAAGTTGTCGGTGGTGGGATACCGGGTCCGGGCGTTGGGTGGGTTGGTGCCGGGTTGTAGGAGAACGGCGTTACCAGAGCTTTTGGACGAGACGGCGGATTACATAGCGGCGTTGGAAATGCAAGTCCGAGCCATGACGGCTCTAACGAAGATTATGTCTGAGTTTCAGCCGTCAGTTAAAGTCGGCTCAGCTTCATAGCCGATTGCATGAGCCTTTGGTGTGTAATATTTGTTTTGATTATTCTTTTACAAATTTGTAATCCGAATGTCTAAATGATGTATTTAATCAAGTGTTTGCAATGTGGTAAAATGTCAAAAAAAATATCACGAGTTGGACGAAAATATTGCGTCTTTTTTTTGTTATTGTTCGAAGTGTTCTGATGCCATTTCATACATGTGGATTGTAAGTATTTGTTTAAAATGAAATTTGGACATCATAAATGTCGCAATGCTAATCTTCACGGAAACTTTGTAATTAATATTTAGAGTGTTTTAAACTTTTCCATCGATAATTTGAATTTGAGGATGAGAAGTGCGAACTCAATACTCCTCAAGTTTTAGGTTCGACCAGTTAACTAATCCAAAAAACTAATCCACATTAGAGTATATAAATATTTATATATGTAAAAGGACAAAGTATGTATCTAATCTCGGGCCCATTCATCCAGCACAAATTTGAATGTTAAGAGACTAAATTCGACATTTATAAGCTATATGCCAAAATGAAAATAAAATAAAGTATAAATATATACGAGAAGGCATGTGCATGCAGACCCTACGGTCCGACTCTTTTGTTCAAAGTGCGTCGCATGTGAGAGACCTCTTTATCTGAAATTGGTTTCTTCTCGAACAGTTTTCTGTTTTCTCTTCTATAATTTTGAAGAATTCATATAATAAAATGATAATAAGTTAAAACGACTTTCGTGTGACCTACATCTAAACAACTTTGTGAAACAAAATGAGTGCATATATCATACTTTGTCTTTACATATATGAATATATTTTTTATAACTAGATTTGAATTATACAATAAGTAGAGACCAAAGCCACTCGGTTTATTGTCTGAACGTGGTTACTTCAGCTGATTGGAGAGAGATTACCTCAGTCATGATGATATGAATTAAGTACAATGTTTGATACTTTAGAAGAACATGATTACGTCTACGTTAGATATGTATATAAGAGGCTGTAACTTTTGTTGTTGTGTTAGTCAACGTGTGTAATCGGTTTCAATAACTAAATTTCAGAAACATCTTGTAGAATATGATATAGAAGATAAACTTGCTAAAAGTTCATCCAATCAAAATGGAATCACACTCTTATCCAGTTGTTTGCATTATTGAGATGAGAAATAAAGAAATAAGACAAATCAAATGTGAAAATGAAGAATTTGCAAGACTTCACCAAACTAAGCAAGATTTAGCCAAACTTCAAGTGTGAAGTGCTAATTCAACTTAGAAGACAAGCATGAAGGGAAGGACCTTGAAATTCATGAGGCCATTTTTGTTAACCAGAAAGATTTTGGGCCAGATCCTTATCTTTCTCAAGGTGCGAGAACAGCCGATGCTAATACCTGATGACATGATGTAAAACATCTATTCCAAAGAAAAATCGAACTTATAGAATAATGAATCCAACTCCTTGCGTTAAACCACTATTGCACCACGTCGTTGAAAATTATTTTGCAATATATATATATATCAACCATGATTTATGGTGTTGTGTAAATACCTAATACTATAGGACATGCAATGACGATCCAATTTACTAGTCTATTAGGGAAAAAATAATAATGATAGTACTTGTAAGTTGTGCTAGATCAACATGGTTATGATCCTTAATTAACAAAAAAAAAATCTAATGGGCAAAAACCAGGAATATATATAGGTCACGGAGTACATAAACAATTGAAAGATGAGAGATTTTGCCATTAAAAAGGTGACACGTTTGAAGCGTAAAGCCTCAAGAAAACAAAGAGATGACAACGAAAACGGATGGAGACGTGAGAGAGAAGGTGGCATAATAATTGGGGTCAAGTATGAGATGTCTTCTTTGTTTCCTTTAAGGCTCAAGGACCACCCACCACTTTCTCACCTCCTAGTCCCTTTATTTATGAAATATTTGTTTGTTTATTATCCTCGCGTTTCCATATCGTAACATAACCTGGCAATTATTAATCCATATTTAGAATGTTTTTAACATGAGACTTTACCATTTATTAACCATAAACACAAAACTCAGTAAAATCCTTAAATTTTTGCCAAATTTTGGATCGCACATTCAACAAAAATGACACCTAAGTAATGGAGGAGTGGTCATTTTCTTATAGCAAATGCATAATAAGTGTCATTCTCAGTGTAAACATACACGTTGATCCTTAAAAATTGATCCATCAGAACTTGTGGACATGATCTGATATTTTGTCTCTTTGTTTAACACTTAACATTGGACCCCAGAAGCAGCCGGCCAAACCAATTACTGCTTTAGCCTTTTGGGTTTTGGAGTCAAATTTTTCTCAACTGATATCGTTACGATAAATAAGCAATCTAAGTTCCAAACTGAATTATTAAATAAACGGTTAATATATATACTCGGTTCAATTCCATTTGGTATGGAACCTTTCGAGAACAATCAACTCGAGAATAAATCCATGAGATTATGTCTAAAACAGACGATATCATAATAAGCGAGAGTTTGAATATCTGATAACAACGAACATCTGATTCTATTAGAGCGTCTGAGTCAATAAAGGACATATGATTTTAGAGTCTAGGATGACATCTGGTCTGTCACAACAAATTGATCATAACTAAAGTTATGTAGTTCTTAATTTGAAAGGAAGACTGTTATGATAAATAATCAGTTCAGTCCCGCATCAAATTTTGAACTAACATATATAAATATATATATGGACGAACCCCATTTAGTATAAAATCTGTTGGAGAACAGCCGACCTAAAACAAATTCGTGAGGATTTATACTCAAAACGGACAATAACGAGAAGTTAGATATCTGGTAAAATATATCTAATTCTATTAGAGCATGTGGTCTGGCTCTATTAGAATGTCTGCCTCAAGAGTACATCTGATCCGTCACAACAAATACAATATACCAGCTTCTCAACAGTCAAAATTGTTATTTACAATTATTTTGGATAACATGTATAACATTTCCGGACAACATAATACTTTTCTTTTTACTAATTGTAGAAAAGTACTACTAGTGTCAAGTGTCAACCACTGATTTCTTATATACAGACACGTGATATTTGTTGCAACATGAACTTTACATCTTAATCCAGTCCATGGACAAACCCAATTTAAATAAGAATCTGAGACTTTGCTGCAGCCCTAGAGCAACGCTTCCGGCCTGATTTGGTTAGAACACAAACACATGTCTCTAGAAGCTCAAGATCTTCTTCCCAAAACAAGGAAGATGCCATTTCAGGATTCTGCAGTAGTTGCTTGGAAGTCAAGAAACCAGCAATTGTCCATGTCTGGTAAAGCCTGGACTTTTTTCCGATGAACTTCCCGTATCTTGTATCGTAGTACTCAGGCCACCGGTCAGCTTGGAGCCTCTTCTCAGCCAATGTAACTGCTTTCTCTGCTAGTTCTGGTCTACCCATTTTGATGCATGCCAATGTGAACTGAGAACATCCAAATACATGATGTAAAGATTTCGTAGCAAATATAGGTAGCGTGTGCTTTACGCTATTGGTAAGAAACCATGCTTACTTGCCAAAGAAGCGTTGGCCATGACCCGCCATTATGGTAAGACCAAGGCCTACAAAACAAACAACGAATACATAAATGAAGGGTAGTCCATTTTAAGTTGTAAGCTACTTTACTTACGTGTTCTTTGGGTCACTCCCAGTGATTATATGCCACTCTGAAGATTCCAAAGCCGGGAAGCATATCTTAAGTGGCATGTGCCCAATGAGATCATCCCATTTCTCTTCAATCAAATTCAGTATAGCTTGGTTCTGTCTTGGTGTTCCCAAAGAAGAAACAATTGACCAAAGGTTTCCCAAAGTGAAGAACCTAAAGTCCATGTGAGCAGGCTGGAGGTTTCCCACAAGAAAACCGCACCTATGGTTTTCAGGAATCCAGTCCATTAACCACGGAGAAACCTGGTCCGGGTAGATGTTGAACTTGTTGGTAGCATCAGTAGAGTACTCCTCAGTTTTATAACGGTAAATCTCATTGATTTTGCCTTTGTCAACCCAATAGTTTTCCCTAATGTGGAATGATATTGCACTGAGCCTGTTGCTAATGGTCCTTACTAGGTTCTTGGAGCTATCATTAATAGTTATCATCTCACGAGAAGACCGTAGAGCAGAATAGAACAAAGCCTGTGGCAACAGAACATGGTTATTTTTTCTTGTTTTTTGAGATTTTAAAAATCAAGAAGCAAATTGTTTTGGAGAGTTACTTGGATCTCAAGAGGGTGACCATGGATACCCATACGCCGGTCTATCATGCAAGAGCCATCAGTGACTAATAACGTGGGAAACATATCAAACCCATCAGCTAAACACAGGTTTGCAATCATCTTTATCCCTGTCTGCACATCTACTCTCTCTTGCAACGAGTAGTCCCCTGTGATCTTCCCATATGCTCTCAACAGTATTATCCACCATAAACCTGAGATTTTTTTTTTCTATTTAATCAACACTGATGTGTTCGTAGCTACACCAACCAGATTGATGAAACAAGAAAGTACTGACCAGAATCAACAGGAGCAACGCGACCTATAGCTGACTCACCAAAGTCTGGATCAAGAACCTCTTCGAACTTGTCCTCTTCAAGAGGTGAAGTTCTGACTTTGAAACTCGCAGGCATTAATCCTTGTCCTGGACTATAACAATCAACTGTTTTCTCCCAACTCTGAAAACACAACAACAAACACTAAGGTTATGTCCTGATGCAAACTATTTGCTTTTACACAAGTTTTTCTTTTTCTTTTTGTTTTTGTTTCAGTGTATAACAGTGAATTTATATAGTTCAGAAAAATTATAATAATTGTAATCAATACTTTTAATAAAAATTTGCTATATCGTATAATGAATTTACATAGTTTAAATGTATTTTTCGTAAATTGTATAAATATATTATTCATAATAAATGTATAATTATTATTTGCCCCCAATAATTATTTTTTTGATAGCTCCTCCACTGTTCATACCTGCAGCTGCAACGTGTAAAGAAGGAAGTTTCGAACAATGTCACTTTCTCCCTTCATCAAGAAAGCAAGAGCCGAAGGAACAAAGTCCCTAACAAAGACCTGATCATAGTTCAAAGGTGTTGCATCGGTTGGATCATTAGCAGCCATGGTTCCAACAGGAGAATCACAATACGTCACTACTGATTGTCTCAGCAACCTCCAAGCCTCCTCCTCGATTTCTTTTCTTCTGACACCCTCCAAACCGTCCCTATCTATGTTTCTGACGTCTCCATTGACAACCTCTTCATCTTTCTCATCTTCTTCTAGCCTCTCAACGGTCAAAGGTTTCACACTAACGCCGTTCTTGGCGATCATATGATCCAGTGTCCGATCCTTTGTGCAGGTCGTGGAAGCAGAGAGGTTTCTTGCCTCGGAAGCAACCTGAGTTGTAACAGAACTTGGCATGTTGGTACAAAACGGTGCAGCATATCTCGGTTTGGTGATTCTATATGGGTTTGGATTGTTGTTGTTTTGATATATGAACCGGGAAGCATGCGGTTGAAACGCAGTGTCTCTAGATGGAGAGAGTCTTGTGAACGCACGGAGAATGCATTTAGAGGGTCTCATCGTTGAGTTTCCAAGAAAAGCGATAGCATTCATCATCAGAATCCAACATTCAAGATTGCAAATGACAAGTTTGAAAAGGAAAATAAGTTTTATTTTTGTGTGTTCTTTATATATCTGAAAAATGTGAATCCTGAAATGGGAGATTTGTTTTAGGAAGAGAATGTTTTGTGGATTTTGGAACTAGTCTATGGCTAATTTGATGTTTCTATTAATACACCAACTTATAATTTTTTTTTATTCCTCGTTTTAGCGTGCTCCATTCAATCTATTTCGGTAATACTAAAATCTGCAATGTGGATTGTAATGAAACTTTCATAAATGTGCTTTGCCAAGTTCTTTTCATAAATCTGTGTGTTTTCTTGTTCAATGAAAATATTACTTCTTTATGTATTTTAACTGATTTAGAAATTTATATAGGGTTTAAGTATTTTGTCAAAGTTTAATAATTTTGAATTTAGCAAATGGATTTTAATTTATATTTGCAATTTCGTAAGTATTTTCAAATATATATTTTTTATTTTCAATATAAGAAACCTTTCAAATCTAGTAAATTTAGTGTGAGATCAAATTAATAGACTAATTGAAGTGAAAGACGAAGAGGTTACAAACTGCAAAGATGAGATAAGATTAATGTCAGGTCATTGGAAACATAAGAGTAGACAAATGAACTTGAATTTCAGGTGAATCCCTACTAGAATTTTTAATAAAAGTTTCAAAATTTTAATAGCATGATCCATCTGTTAAATTCACAATGGAAGTTTCAATCCATTGATAAAGAACAACAGCTGGAGAAACAGAGAATAACAGATCAAGATTTGACAAGAAGATACTGAAGCTTGAGTTCTGTCTTCAAGAAACTGAGAAGCCAGACAAGAAAGCTGCATAGGGTAAGTGTTAAGTTCATTGCTCTTGACATTCTTGTTTGGATCAAGGGTTTTTTAAAATTCTTGTTGTTGTATGATGAAGGGGGAACAGAAAGGGGAAAGAAGGGATCTGGTGGTCGGAGAAACAACAAGCTAATGAAAAATCTTGGGAGAAACAGAAGTTCTGGCCTGGGACAATTCAGCATGTTGTTATTTGTTATACTAGTTTCAAGAGGTGAGTATTTTTTTTCTAGTATAACATGTAGTTGAGGAAAATCTAAGACAATGGTGTAGGTGTGTGTCAGTGTGTATAGTCTTGTTTAGAATGGCCTCCATCCAAACGTAACATGACAATATTTCTAAGTTTGTTTAAAATGACTCCATCAAAATGTAACTCTATTATTATCAAAAAAAAAACGTAACTCTATTGCATTAACATTAATAGTTTCATCTCTAAGAAAATTATTAATATGGTCATAGTGGCATTATAACAAACAGGTCCCGTAGCTCAGTTGGTTAGAGCGTTGGTCTTATGAGCCGAAGGTCGCGGGTTCGAGCCCCGCCGGGACCATAATTCTAGGCCATTTGATATTTAATACTGTTTTGCTAAGGCAACTTCAATCATGTTAATTTTCTTTTGCCTCTACCCACTTCAATCATGTTAACATTCTCTTCTTGCCTCTTCGCCAAGTGGCCCAGTTCAGCCTGTAGAGGCAAAAGGCATACTTCCCATAATTACATAATTCCATATGCAGTATGTATGCATGTCTGTATTGTGTGAATTATAAACAAGAAAAGCATAAATCACTCCTACTTTGTTGTTTTCTCACCTATTCCACCTCCCAGCTTTATCCAAATTTTCAAGATTTCCCACCTTTTCTTTAATTATTACTATATTATTCGGTTCTTTGATTAAAATAAGAACCAATTATAAAACTATACATTTGGCCGGAAATGTCATTTATATAGTGCAATTTAGTCGGTTTAGTTTAGCTTAGTTACTTTGACAATAGGAGTTGACTCTCTTTTTTCTTTTTAAAAAGGTGTGGACGCAAATGGTGCTGAGAATGGAGCTATTAAAAAGGACCAATACTTGATTGTTGTACAGCAAAATTAATTTTATTTAATATGCCATTAATTGTATACAAAATGAATTAATTAATATAAATCCTGTTTTTAACATTAAAACCAGCATTATTGTGAGATTATTTTTTGGTAGTATGTCAGTCTAACCAGTTACAACCTAAATATATTTAAAAACAATAGAGAGGATGGATCATGAAGGTCTTTAGTAGGTTGCACTAAGTTTGAATGGTCAAAACTCAAAAGGAGGAAAAAAACCAAACCCGATGTACTTCAAACTGCAAAGATCTTCTTATATAATCTTTTTGGATTTCACTTTACGAGATGACTGTCACCAGATGAGAGCATAGGCCTCCCTCGTCAAAAAGTTCAGCCCCAGAGCTTCATTTGTATACTTACAAATCAATTCATTATTATTCATTACACCAAAGGAGAGAAAGAGAGATTCATCATCATCATCATCATTAAAACATTTTTTTTTTTGGTATGATTTGATTTTTGATTGTCTACGTATCAATTTCTCTTGTTTGATTGAAATTTGCTATATTTCTTTTGGTATGTATATGAATACAGTTTCCTTACCAGGATTCTATACCCTTCTTTTTAGGTGCTAATTGTTACCAATATCTTGTCAAAAAATCACAAAACTTTCCATGTTAAAATCGCTTATAAACCATGTGTTCTAACGACCATTTTGCTCATTGCTACAGGGTTGAGCTGATTAAGATTTGATAAGAGTTAGGAAGAGTTCGTGGAATGGCCACGGTGGGCGTAGAGCCTAGTGCTGCGGTTAGAGAGTTTATTGGAAACGTTACTGATGTTGATAGGTTACATGAGGAGATGAATCACATGAGAATTCAAGATGATAAAGTATGTCTCCTTTTTCTATTTGTAAATTATATTTCTCTCTTGTTAAACTTGGTTGATATTCACCAGGAAATGGAAGATACAATTGTATATGGCAATGTGACAGAGACTGGTCAGATAATAGTAACTGCAATAGGTGGAAGAAATGGCCAATCAAAGCAGGTTTGTGATCCTTAACTAGATCATTAGACTATTGATTTCTAAGTGCATTTTCTTGGATGTTAAAATGCAGACAGTCAGTTACATGGCAGAGCGAGCTGTTGGGCAAGGAGCCTTTGGAGTTGTGTTCCAAGTGAGTCTTTTTTTTTTCCTTGAGAGTGGCTTCTCAATAGTCTCTGCCACTGAGACATGATCATTTACTTTTTTTTGGTTCTTCTCAGGCGAAATGTTTAGAAACAGGAGAAACAGTTGCGATAAAGAAAGTGTTGCAAGATCGAAGGTACAAGAACCGCGAGCTTCAAACAATGAGGCTATTTGACCATCCTAATGTAGTGTCTTTGAAACACTGCTTCTTCTCAGCAACCGAGCAAGAGGAGCTTTATCTCAACTTGGTTCTTGAGTACGTTCCAGAAACATTACACCAAGTTATCAAACACTACGACAATCTTAAGCAACGAATGCCTATTATTTACGCCAAACTCTACACGTATCAGGTTCACATTTGGTTTCTGGACTGTTTGATTACAATCCTCTAACTTGTCTTATTAGAGGTTTCATTTAGTCTTTCTATGTTTTGTTAGATATTCAGGTCCTTATCCTACATTCACCGATGTATCGGCGTGTGCCATCGCGACATAAAGCCTCAGAACTTGCTGGTAAACCCACACACTCATCAAGTGAAGCTATGTGATTTTGGAAGTGCCAAAATATTGGTGAGTTTGATGAATCTCTCTATCTATCCAGGACGGGCCTTGAAATTTTGGAAGCTGAGATAATTTAAAGTTTTCTTTAACAATTTTGAAGGCAATGTCTATATAATTTTTTTTTCAAAAGTTTTGGAGATTACAGACCAATGTTTCATTTGGCTATGTCCAAGATCGGCCATGTATCTATCTCTTCAAAACAAAGGAGTTCAACGATTTATTAATCAATGCTGACTCTTGAAACAGGTTAGAGGAGAGCCAAACATTTCATATATATGCTCAAGGTATTACAGAGCACCTGAGCTTATTTTTGGAGCAACTGAGTATTCTACAGCCATTGATGTCTGGTCTGCAGGATGTGTTCTGGCCGAGCTTCTTCTCGGGAAGGTAATAAACTTCTTAAATAAAAACATCTTTGCTCTGTTTCAAATTCTAAGCTGTTCTTTTGTTCATGCCAGCCATTGTTCCCTGGTGAGAGCCGTGTTGATCAACTTGTAGAGATTGTAAAGGTCTCTACCTCTACTAACAGTACACTGTACATAGTTACACTTACATATGTTGTGTAATGACTATACTTGACTGTATTCATGAACTAAACAGGTTTTGGGAACACCAACAAGAGAAGAAATCAAATGCATGAACCCCAATTACACCGACTTCAAGTTCCCACAGATTAAAGCTCATCCATGGCATAAGGTAAAACATGAGCTTTAATAATTTTCAATGCCTTCTTAAAGCCATTAGCTGAAAAGTTTCTCATTGGGGTCCAGGTTTTTCACAAGAGGATGCCTCCAGAAGCTGTTGATTTGGTCTCAAGGCTTCTTCAGTACTGTCCCAATCTCCGTTGCGCTGCTGTGAGTCTTTGTAACCTCTCTTACCATCTTTCCTTCGTTTCTGTAAAAACATTTTCTCTTTATACCTTGTTTTGTTGAACCTGTGATCTTGCCAATCAGATTGATGTATTAGTCCATCCTTTCTTTGACGAGCTTAGAGATCCCAATGCTCGGTTGCCTAATGAAAGTTTCTTTCCACCACTGTTCAACTTCAAGCCTCATGGTACAACCACATTCTTCCTTTTCTTGGTTTTTGAACTACACACAAGTGACACATCTCAAACGCATCATATAGATAAGTGGACTTAAAATTCATGTTCTTTATTAATGTGTTGTGTGAAAGCAGAGCTTAAAGGTGTGCCTCTGGAGATGGTGGCTAAGCTAGTACCTGAACATGCTAGGAACCAGTGTCCCTGGCTCGGCTTGTGATTTATTTGCTGTTACCTCTAAACACACCCAAAAACTAGAGGGAACAGTCTGAGAAAAACCATCTTTTCTCTATCTTTTTCCTCTGTTTTGTTACTGTTATTCAATCTCAGTCCGATGATTTTGTAACCCTTTATTCTTTGTAGTGAGTAGGGAAAGAGTGAATCGTTCTGAGGGTTATGATCTTGTCAAAGTCAACAAAGATTTTTTTATCATGAGTAACAAATAAATTCATTGTTATTTTGTATATATTTCTCTAATCTTATACTTATGACAAGTGAGAGGAAAAATTTGTAAAAGAATAATCAAAACAAATATTACACACCAAAGGCTCATGTAAATTACTTTGATCGATTCTCGAACATAACATAGTAACTTTAATACTTTGATCGATTCTCTAAATTATTCACGTGTTTATTATCTTGTATGATTTGATTTATTATTATTACTCGAAGCCATCATCTACACCAGCCAGCCAATTATACATTCAAGTTCGAACTAAAGCGTGTGCTAACTTTTCTCATTTTCTAAATTTTTTTGTTTAAAGTTCATAACAACGTACGTCGTTATAATATTTTTTACGTAGTAATAATTTGAGAATAGTTATGCATTCTCTTTTCTTTGCCCTATTCAAGGGAGTACGGACTGCCGGTCTAACATTTTGCACTGCCCTAATCCAATTTTTTAAATTATGCTCTTCGATATATTTATCCAAAACTACAAAATATTACTATAAAAGATAAAAATTTTCATAAAACTATAAAATCACATCACCTGTTTATAAAAACAGTAAATACACTAAAAATACAGTTTTTTCTTGCATTTTTCTAACAAAATCATTCATTATACTAATTTATTAAATCTCTAATCGTAACAGACTTAACTGATAAAAAAATCTTGATCTCATATGTGACATAGTAGAACAAAAATAATTATCTATCAAATTTAACTTCGACAAACTATTTTATCAGTGGTAACCCATATTAGAATAGTCAACAATATGTATTTAGCAATTTATGTGTGTGTGATAAAATTTTTTCATTTTTCAACCAAAAAATAATTTAATACTATTTGTAAATTATCATAAAAATTGTAGTTTTGTAAACAAATTTTCATAAATTATAATATCTGAATGCATATCATTTTGAAGTTTTCAAATTCACATTATTCTTTCAAATTATCATAACTAAAAGTGTAAGTATTACTTTAAGTAAAAAACCTTATCAATTTTTTAATCTATAAACATTTTAAAAAAAAAATTCGAAAATATGCCCTTTTAAATTGGATACCCCAATCGATGGTTTGGGTGGCTTTTCCTCTGGGCCGGCCCTGAGTACGGTTTAATTGTTACTACAAGAAATGGAAGATCAATCTTATCACATACAAAGTTAGTGTAATCCCTTTGTTATACAAGGGGTGGTCCTTTTTAATGCAAACAAAATCAATAAACCTAATGAATCTCGTTGCTTACCAATAGTGCTAACTGCTAACTGTATTGTTATCTTCTAATTAAGTCTTATGGTTCTTCTAGATCTTCTGGTAACGTACAAGTTACGACCCCATCTTAGATTCCTATTGCCAGATTCGAGACCAGTAGACCAACTTCCAAATAAATAGATATGTTCCATTTTAATTTTGATGGTCAAACTTGGAGATGAATTCTGATGGAGGTGGAGTACTTAGCTCTGTTTACAGCTAAAATAAATGCTGTTTATAGGTGAAAATTACCAAAGAAGTTTAGGATATTTTCTTATGAAAATGACATAATATATGTATATATTAATTAGTGATTATATAAATAGCTTCTAGTTGTAGTTGTTGCATATATTCTTCCACAAGATCGAAGTCTTATTTTCTTAATATAAGATTTCGTCTTTCTATTCTCCAAACAGATTCTTTTTTACTTCTCTTTTGACTGTGTGCTCTTTCTCTTCTCCACTTTTTTGGTTTAATCTTATATAATAATACTGCATCCCACCAAATTATAGACTTACACTTATTATACTTAAATCTTCATTTTGACGTAATATATGCAATCACTGTAGTATTTCAACATGATACTTGAGTTCAAAGAGTAACTCAAATCATAGTCTTTTTTTTTTGAAACACACTTAATATCATTTAAGAGCGGTTAGTTGGGAGTAAAGTCTCCATCAACCACCAAATCGTTTGCTGCAACCAGGGCACGTTTTGCTAAAAGATCAGCCTGAACATTTTGATCACGAGGGATCCAGGCGAAAGAAACAAAATCAAAAACAATAGCAAGAGATAAGATATCGGAAATGACACCATAGAGGCTGGGAGAACAGTTTCCCGACAGGATTTCCTTCACTAACTGCGAGGAGTCAGATTCAAAGCACACCGATCGCAATCCTTCTTCGATCCCCACCTTAACCGCTTCAAGGAGAGCCAGACCTTCCGCCATAATTGCCGAGCTCACGAAGGAAGCACTGGAGCTAACAGATTTCCTACCTGCAGGGGAGAGAATGAAGATTCCCAGCCCCGCATTTGATCCACTAACACTCCAGGCAGCATCAGATCTAATAGTGCTCGCTCCCAGGGGAAGAGGATAGGAGCTCGGAGAGATTTCCTTACGGGTCAACCGACTTAGCGTTTACACTCCACTCTGGCAGGCAGATGGCTTTTGACAAAGTATCTTCAGCTGAGGCTTCCTTCGAACACAAACTTGTTGCGCTCCCTCCAAATGCTCCACAAGATCCACGGCGTAAGAGAGCCTGAGCTGATACCCGAAGGAGGAAGACACGAATTAGAGCACAAGGACGGCCAGCTCGCCGCCAAATCTAACATTCCGCTAAGATCCAATTCCTCTGTGTAAGGGGCTAGGAGCCACACTCTTAGCAAAAGGACACTGGAAAAACAGATGAATGATAGATTGAACTACCGCGCTACACGCTGGATCTACGGGATGTGCCTCTGCACTAATCTCTCGCCGACCGGTAGTGCTCCTTTCAACAGCTTCCACGAGAACATCTTAACCTTGGGAGGACAATCTTGACTCCAAACATCTTTCTTCCAATTTATGCCACCACCAACCAGTCTCCCTGGGATGAACTCCGTATCATCAACCAAGCTATAGTAACCCGACTTGACTGAGTAATCACCAGTTTTTGTACCGAGCCAAATGAGTCTGTCCGGAGCCCCGGTTTTGCTCGGCTTAATGCATCGGATTGCGTCTTCATAGGCAGGTAGGTAAGTGTTGATTTTCTGCTGATCCCACTCACCAGACTCAGATATCAGTAAGTCTGAGACCGTTAGGTTCCGGTATCTCTCCTCCGGCGGTCCCATCGGTCTGGATTGGTGAGATAAACTTAGCCACGGGTCCTCCCAAATCTTAATGGAACGGCCATCACCAACAACCCAACCAAGCTTTTTAGCAAGTAAATCTCGCCCCACTAATACACTCCGCCATCCGTGAGACATGCAAGAAGATCCTGTGGCCAGCAGAATATTATTTTCCGGGCAGTATTTCCCGAGAAGAACCTTACCCAAGCGTCGGGTGTTGGAGTAGCCTCCAACCTGTTTTTGCTAGCAGTGCCGCGTTATAGTCTTGGAAGTCCCGGAATCCCAGTCCCCCTAAAGCCTTTGGCTTCGCCATGTCAGACCACGACACCCACGCCATTTTCTTTGTTTCTGGAGTGTTATCCCACCAGAAACGGGTAACTGTCGACTGAATACGTTTACACAAGGATACAGGCAGGGCAAAGTACGTCATGGAGAAGGAGGGACAGTTGAAGAACGCTTTGTAGCATCACCATTTTCCCCGCTGAGGAGAGGAACCTGTTAGACCAACCCCTAGCTTTTTGCTTAATCTTGTCCACAATAGATGCGAAAGTGTCTCTCTTCCGGCGACCGAAGTGCTCCGGTAAACCAAGGTATTTTCCTGTCCCTCCTTCTTTTCCTATTTGGAGCTCTTCCTTGATCATGGCTTTAAGAGAAGCGGAGTTCGTCGGGAGAAGGTTATTGCCGATTTTCCTTGCTGATAGCTTGTCCCGATGCGCTTTCATACTTGTCTAAAATCCCCGTCAGTGCTGCACAGTTTTCTCGATTCGCATCGAGAAAAAACATGGTATCATCCTCAAAAAGAAGATGGTTGATCCGAGGGCAGGTGAGCTACCGTAATCCTTGGAGAACCGTCTTCTTGGCTCTGTTGCATAAACCGAGGACCTCACTGCACATAATAAATATGTAAGGAGAGGGTCACCTTGGCGGATACCCTGCTCGGTACTACCTTCCCTCTAGGCAAGCCGTTAATGAGGAAGGAGTATGTAACAGAGTTGATACATTGCATAACGCAGTGAACAAAACTTTGGTGGAATCCCAACGAAGCATGACAAGGAGATGAATTCCCACTCTAACCGGTCATATGCCTTGCTCATATCCGTCTTAACCGCCATAGCACATCTTTGTTCCGCAGAGGCGTTTTCAGATAGTGTAGCACCTCGTGGGTAATTAAAATGTTATCACCTATTGCGGCCTGGTACGAAGGCGGACTGGTTCTCAGAAATAAGCTTCCCCATGAGGGGTTGGAGCCGACGAGTAATAATCTTGGAGAAGATTTTGTAATAAACATTACACAGAGCAATCGGTCTATAGTCCGAGACTTTTTGCGGGTTGGTGATCTTGGGAATGAGGCGGATGTTGGTTTCATTGATGTCCTCCGGTAATGACTTACCTTTGAAGAAGCTTTGTACCTCAGTGACAATATCCGGCCCTATATCTGTCCAATGAGTATGGAAAAACCCCGCCGAGAAACCGTCGGGACCCGGAGCTTTCTCAGCATTGATCGAGAAGGCTGCCTCGCGGACTTCCCACGCTGAAGGAATAGCCGTGAGAGCCCTATTTTCCTCCGCAGAAACAATCGGACGGAGAGCAAAATGAACCGTCTCCTCTCTTTCCCCCGGCAGGGAAGAGAACATCTTCTGGAAATAGTCCCCAATCACCCTCACGATCTCATCCTCCTTGTGTACTGCCTGGCCCTCCTCATTCTCTATAACCGAGAAAGCATTTAACCTTTTTCTCTTCTTGGTGGCAGCGTGAAAGTAACCGGTGTTCCGATCTCCGAGCTTTAACCAAAGTAATCGGCTACGCTGCCGCCAATACTCCTCCTCTGCGACATACGCCGCCTCAAGCTTTGTCGCAATATCTTGAATCAGAGCAGTATCGTTTTCCGGGCTTGATAGCGCAGTATCTAGCTCAGCTTTCTTCTTCTCTATAGTTCTCTGGCTGTTCAAATGCTGAGCTTTGTTCCAGGCAGAGATTGCGCTTCTGGTTGAGGCCAGTTTTTCTCTAACCGTGCCCGTGCCTGTCTCTCTCCATGCAGCAGAGATCATGGATTTAGCCTCCTCATTTTTGCATAACCTTCGATCGTATCGGAAGCAACCGCGCTTCCTTCTAGCTCCCACGTCAAAGAAAGATAAGAGAGGTTTGTGGTCCGAAGTCAGGTCAGCTTCCAAGTATTGGCACCTAGCTGATGGGAAATTCTCTGCCCATAGAGTATTTGCCGCCGCCCTATCAAGCCTACACCTCACTAGGTGGTCTCCTCTCTGGCCTCTCCAAGAGAGTGGATCCCCGGAATGTTGGAGATCAAAGAGGTCCCCTTCGGAAAAGAAAGTTCTCATATCCGAAAAGGAACCTTCTGGGCGATCAGGCCCTCCATCTTTCTCCGACGCACCAAGCAAGTCATTAAAATCCCCGGTAATGAACCAGGCCTCCTCACGAATAATTGATTTGGTCACCAGCTGATCCCATAACTGGTTTCTTTGAATTTTCTCAGTGCTTGCGTGAACAAAAGAAGAGTAAAACTGCTTGCCTTCAAACATAATAAAGGTTTCTATTACATTGGATGAAGATTCGAGAATCTGAAGGTTCAAGTCAGCCTTCCAAAGAAGACCTAAGCCGCCTGCCCCATGGCCCGTTGGGGAGACAAGATGATGGCAATCATAAGGTAAATTCTCTAGCTTCTTAAGAACAACCTCGTCGGGATTTTTCGATTCCATGATGAAGATGATATCCGGGTCAAACTTCTTTGATATCTTCTTCAGTTTACGGACTGTCCGGGGATTCCCCAACCCCTGACAGTTCCAGCTCAAAATCGCTAAGGAACGGGGCTGGATGGAGCCCGAAAATCCATCCTCCGCCTTGCGTTTGGTGGGATCAAGTTAGCAATTGGCACATTATCAGAGGAAGAGGGTGTCCCTGTAGGTGTTCCTTTTCTCACATTCCTTCCGTTGGCCTTGCTTTGTCTGACAGTTCTCCTTGGCTTCGCCATCAGCATTCTGTTTTTTCCGGCCTGTAGGCGGTTTGTCTTGCTGGGGCTTACGCTTGCGAGATCCCTCTGTTCGGGGGCCTGTTGATACCTTCTTAGATCCCGGGGGCCTCCCTAGCTTTTTCTTTTTTATTAATGGGCTAGTGGCCATAGTCTCCATAATCAGAGGACCAATTCTCTCTGTAGCTGGGATTCTCTGGAAAAACTTCCAAATTCAGTTGTTCGCTGCGGTCTCTAGACCTATCGGTTGAGGACCTAATCTGTTGCCAATAGGAATTGGTCTGAGGCTCCATCCGGGAGAGGTCCAAGTTTAGAGTCGAGGCCCATCTATCCTTGACATGAGGTCTTTCTAGCGGAGGGTGTCCATCTATTACCTCCTCGGTGGTAGGTGTTCGGGAAGATGATGATCTCTGCCTCGGTCCCAATCTATCAGAGACAGGGTTCTAGCTTTGGGTTCTTCCTCTTCACAGCCCGAAATTCCATGGCAGCCTCTCTCTTGCTCTAGCTATTTTCGCATTGTTTATAGCATTCTTTTCAATTTGTCCAGAGAGCTCTGCTTGTTTAAGTCGTTCTCGACGCGCTGCACTTTCAGTTGGGTCTGAGCAGATAACGTAGCTTGTCAAGGTTTCCCGGATCTCACCCAAAGCAGTCTCCACTGCCTCGTGTGGGGTACTTGTATTGCACAAAGGAAGGGGAATCCCCCTTGCCGATGGTTGACGCTCGTTACGTGGAGCAGAAGTTATCTCCTGAGGGGTAAAGCTCCGTCTGTGAGGGGATAATCTTCTTTCTTCCTCACGGCTTGATCGGTGGTGATGAAATCTACCTTTCGAGGTGTAGTAAGGGTGGGAATCCCCACATAAGCGGTCAGATACATTACGAGAAACATTCCTGTCTCGTCGATCATTACCCTCAGAAGAGTGTCTCTGACCATAAGAAACCTGAGGATTTTTCGGCTTCCATTCTTGTCTATGAGAGTCTCTTCCTCGTGAAAGCCTTCCACGAGGTTCATTTCGTGAGTGGGAGACTCCATAGGATTGATTGCGAGCATGTAGTTGGCGCACCAGAGTTCCTTGTGCATGCTTAGCGCCTGCTTCATGGTACTGGGATCCTCTGTTGTCATGTTCAGTTCTGGGGGGTTGCAATCTCTCCTTACATGGGGCGATTTGGGAGCCAGAATCACCATTCTTTTCATGAGTCGCTAGTAGAGCTTTCTTTATGGCTTTCGCCTCCAAGCAGTCCCGTAGTTCATGATCTAATTTCCCGCATTGAGAACAGTGGCGTTCAAGTCTCTCGTAGAGTAGAGTAGCAACCACCTCATCTCCATTGTCATACTCTATGACCGATTTTTTTATGATCGGGAGTCGGCCATTAACATGCACACGCATTCGAATAGAGGTGGAGGTGATTTCAGCAGTCTCAAAAGTACCAATATCAGTACCTATGTTACGGATAGTCTTCTCATCCCATAGATGAATTGGGATCCCCTGTACCTTTATCCAAAAAGGGATCATGGAGGGGAAGTCCGGTGAGGTAGTTGGTTCCCATCGTTGAAGGATAATCATCCATCGAGCGTAGTGGTAGGGTTGTTTCTCCAAGACAGTGAGTAAGTCCGATTCTAACTCGAATTGAAACTGGAACAGGCCAAGTCCCAGGTCGGAGCCTACAGGTGGAATATCCGCTTTCCAGTGCTCCGTGAAGAACGGTATGAGTGACCATACTTTCTGAATTGACGGGTTGGTAATTCGTCCGATGAGAGTTAGGGAGTGTTTCTGGTTGAGAGTGGAGATGTCAGGTCCCTCCGCTCTAACCCTTGCTGTGCGCGGGGCTGGCACGTGTTCGAGGGCAATCGTCTTCCCTTTCTCAGCTGAGGAGAGACGGCGCTGCATATTCTCTAATCAGAGAAGAGAAGTGGTGAAACTGGATTAAGTCTCAGGGTATGTCTCAGAAGGGGATTAGCCTCCAGAAGCAGTCGTTTGAGGAGCCGAAATGTTTCAGAATCCTCTGCAAGTTGAGCTTTAGCAAGGACAGGGAGATTGCTTCGAAGCTTGATGTCGAAAGGAAAAAACTTTCAGGAGAAGGAAACAGACCAGTAACCACCAGTTAACAATAATAGAGTTCGTAAAGTTCAGGAAAAGGCCCTCCGAGTAGTTTGCAACCACATTGGTCGGGGTAGAGCAAGGCTGAGAAACGTCATCGGTGTTCCAGGCACTGTTCCGGTGGGAAGCACGGCGGCGGCGGTCCCTCCGACCCGGGTCGGGGGAAGAACCCGGCGGGTTAATCCGCAAGCTGCTCTATTATCCACCAGATACTTCTAAACAAGGGAACAATTTGAATCGAAGCTTTCTCGAGCAGTGAAACCAGGGCCTAAACAGGGAAATAACCTCCGTGTAAACCGTGTAACTCCAAACGAGAAAAGTCAAAGACCTCTCTCGTAAAGTGTGCCTGAGAGCGTTTCACTATGGTTTTTCAATTTTTATCATTGGTCCATAGATGTAATAAAGTTCTTATCGTTGGTTGAAATTCGGATATTTACAACTAACAATTTATATATACACGATGTGTTAATTAATTTGATTCCATACACCAATAAAATAACTCGCAACATACGAGATACAAATATCTGAAAAAAATTGCACATAACTATCATCTACCCCACTAAGGTTTTGGAAAGCTAAATGAAAATAACAAACTATGAGAGATTCTGTCCAAAAAATTGATTTGGTTGAGAATATATAATTTTATTCTTTGGTGAAATGTTTTGAAACGTAGACTGTGGTAAACACAGTTTAGTGTTTGGAGAATTATCTTTCTAACATTTGGATTCAAAAGTAGAATGATAATCTTCCGATCATAACGTGTATTCCCATTCTAAAGTATTATTGACCGCTCATAATTCTTCGGTCAAAAAAGTACTTAGGGCTAGTTCAGGATTTAGCTAGTAAAATGAAAAATGTTTTGGAAAAATGAATGTGGTCTTAGTTAGGCAAGAGTTGCTAAGATTGACGAGGAAAGAAAAGAAAAAGAAAGTAAAAGTATGTTTAATTTTTATAATAGTGAAAGAAATTTCCATTTAAATAAAAATAACAATAAAACAATTTCTTAAAAAAAGATTGGTCCAAAAAGAATTATTATAAAAGAATAAACTAACTGTTAAATTATTGGTGCACTCGTTAATGTTTTGATGAGCCATATTCCTTATAAATACATGCGCAAACCCGCATCTCAACTTAAATCATCAACATATTAAACACAACCTCTAATTTAAAATCTCTCTCGTCTCTTTCGTGTCTCTTCTTGTTCTATTCCAAAACCAACAAAAATCAAGAACAACTACTAATGGGAGGAAACAGATCACACAGTAGCAAGCGGTTCTCTATCTTCAGCTTCTTTAAGCCGCGAAGATCTCACAGAGTGGAAGCAGACGCCTCTTGGGATGACTCCGTTTACACTCGCAAAGCATTGGCTAGTGACGAAGACAAACGTTATTGTGTGGCTGAACCAGGTATCGACCGTAAGGCTTCTGCCTTTATCGCCAAGTTCCATGCAACTCGTATCTCTGAGTCTGAGCGCCAAACTCTCTCTCCTTACCAATCCGACAAGGCATGATGATGAATAATATGATTATATATGTAAATTGTTTTTTATTATTTGATGTGTCTTTATGAGAGTTTATTGATTGTCTCTGTATTGTTGTTAATAATCGATGTTTCTTTACAGTTATCTTCTTCTAGCTTCTCGTTATTTTTTCCTTGCTTTCATCGTCTAGTTAGTTAAATAATTCAACTTAAATCATATCAACTGTTTTTGGTTGTGTACGGTTACTAAACGAATTCTAAATAACATTTCGACAATTTGTATAGTTTCCTCCTAAAATCGTCATAATCATAGAAAGATGAAGAGAAGGGAACAACGACTATCAAATTCTCATAAACACAAAGTTTGATTAACTAATTTAAAACTCAGCATATGTACATTTCATCTTTACCAAGAATGATATGGATAACACGATCTAATGAGCCTGTAAAACACCCAAATTCAGAATGTAGCTTGTTATGAATCTCACATTGACTAATTAAGCTAGAACATAATCCAATCAATAAGTAGTTTAGACCAAGTCATTCATTCAATTTTCAAATAAACCAATACAACCAAATAAACATCGCTCTGGTTTACAATTATGAGTATTTGCTTTTTTGGGCATCCAAGATCGGATCATATACTGAGATCCATTTAAGATTAAATAACAAAAAACAAAGATTTGAAGCCAGCCTGTAAAATCTATAACTTTATATAATTATTATTATTTTGCATGGAGAGGAGGTCCCTGTTTAGTTCTCGCCCTCACATAATGCTGCAGTCTTTTTGTACAAAAGGTACAATTTAAGAGTACTTTGATTCCTCTCCTTCTCTTTTGCTTCACTTTGAGCCCTTTTCGTGATTTATACACTCTTACTTTTACTGCCAATTATTAACCCAAATATTCCCTTTAATTTTATTATATGGTTCCAAGTCTAGTGGTGTTTCAAAAAAAAAAAAGGTTCGAAGTCTAGTGATCTCGTAGTGTTTATAGAGCTCATGATTCAGGAGTGTTTCGGTCAACAAGATTCGATTACCACAATTTTTTTAAAAAAAAAAACCACTCACAACAGAAAGCAAAAATAGAAAGACTAAAAACATCTTCGACCCAACTCTATTTCCTCTATATTTTTTTCTAATATAACGCCCCTCTATTTTAGAAAAAAATATAGTTTGTTTGGAGATAGTTTAACAACGCAGCCTAACACTTACTTGAGGCGGCAGAAGCATTTTGATGATTAATAATATACGTATATATGTGTGTGTATATAATTTTGGTTTAAAAAAGACCTATATACCTACAAACCTATTCCTACAAAAAGGTTTATAATTTTCGAAGAGAAAAATAAAAAGCGTATAAAACATATACCTACAAAAAGAAAAAATCTTAGCTAAATTTCCCGACAAAATAAAAAAGTAAAGTCAGAATCATGTGGAATCTTTGGAAAGACTCCTTGATGATAACTAGTCATCGGTCTGTATTGATTGACTAATTCGAGAGTAATGCATACCATCTATTTGCACCCAACATGCATCTCTAGTCCACTCTTAAATGTGTTCACCCAAGGATCAATCCGCACCCCAATAAAATTACGAGGAGCAAAAATAAAAACAGAAACTAAAGAAAAAAGCAAACTCACGTTGGTCGATTAGCTCTTGAGGAACATTCCAAGAGCTCGACCAGAAATCTTAAATTCCTAGAGATTTAGTTTTACTTTTACATATATGTATGCCAAAAAAAACTCCATCATGTATTCTTTTTTTTTTTTTGGAACACCTCCATCATGTATTCATATCCCTCTATTTTGATTGAAAGTTTCCTCTTCACTAATTTAGAATATATAATATGAATGAAACTGAAACTTTATACTAAAAACTGCAATATAAAACAGACATTTTCAACATGAGAGAGAGAGAGAGAGATTTAAAATATACGCAAATATAAACATCATAATAAACACGCATGATCAAACCCTTACTACCGCAAATCAGTATTCATTACAACGAATGTCGCCGACCAATTTGATGTATTTAGGACTGCTGATGGAAGTAATGGTCGTTGTCGTTTATCATAGGAGAATGCATTTGGTTTGAACTGAACTGCTCATCATCTGATTAGCAGACCATTCTTCATGTTGATTTGGATTGTAAATTCAATCATGAGCCAATATTAGGCATCCTCCAAACTTTTGCTGATGCTATTTTTAAATTTTGATGCTGATCGTAAAAATTAGGGGATTTATCATACAATAATAATCATGTTGGTCATTTGCAGTAGGACACAAATTATTTTTTTCCCAAATTAAGTATATTATACTTCTCTAGTTTCTTGCTGGAAGAGATTATGAGTTTTGAAGCTCATAACTCATCATTCACTAGCCAAGGAGAGTTGAAAACATCATGATTTGAAAATCACTGAAACCATATAGCCGATGGTGTCATTATAAGCTGAACGCTACTTGTTCAAGCTAATAATATTGGTAAATCTAAGAAATTGCAGGTTTTATTTAAATGGAACAACGGATTTCCAAAAAAAAAAAAAAAAAACGGATTTTCTTATCCTAATAAAATTCATATAGTATATCTTCTCATGTATATTGAATCCAAATTAAAATTAAAATTTTTATTTAAAATGGAAACATATCATATATATAGATATATGTTTCCATATAAAGAAATCTTAACTCGATTCCAATATATAAAATTCATATAATATATATATATATATATATATGTATATATATATTACCATATAAAAAAATCTCAGTTGTTGTCAAAAAAAAAACTCAGTTCAGATTCCAATATATATCAGAAGAATATGCCAAACATTGTTGTTTCTGGGTTGAAGATTTAAATTTACTGAACTGCACCAAAGAATGGTGGATGATAAGATAAGAAGACATATTACAAAAAAAGAAAAAAAGATAGAAGGTAAAGCAATGTCCAAAGTTTTTGCCAACTTGTTACCCAAGATAAACAACACAAAATGATTCTAGAGATTCACTCTTACCACTTAACATTTCGGACATGATAGAAATAACATAAATTAGAAAACTAAAAAGATAAGATATCAAATCAAAGACTGGTGAAAAGATAACATAGCAACATTGCTGGCATTTACGTCCACCGGATCGATGAAGATGGTTTAGAGCTGGTGGTGATCGTAATGGTTATTTTCCTCCATCCAAGGAAAATATGTTTGCTCAGAATATTTCATCATCTCCTCATCGTACCAATCTTGCTGATTTAGTGGATAGTAAACTTCATCCTAAAACACAATTGAGATGTAGTTGCTGATATTGATTATGATTTGAAATATATGGATGTTAATCATAAACACAAACCTGATTCATAACTTGAGTATTAACTCCAGGGCTGCTAAATGGGGGGAGATTACTTGCAAGAGAATCAACATGGTTGTCTCCCTGGTTAGAAAAGATTATGGGCTGCTGGATCTCGTTGGTTAGTTGAGGAGGATTGAAGATTGGCGCATTCATAAAGTTGTTTCCAAGAGAAGGAACATGTTCTAACCCCTGGTTTGAAGAGAGTGTAGGCTGCACTTCATTGATTTGTTGAGGAAAGTTGAAGGTTGGGACATTCAGAAACTGGCTTCCATGAGAATTAATATGTTCTGATCCATGGTTTGAAGAGAGTGTAGGCTGCACTTCACTGGTTTGTTGAGGAAAGTTGAAGTTTGGGACATTCAGAAACTGGCTTCCATGAGAACTAATATGTTCTGATCCATGGTTTGAAGAGAGTGTAGGCTGCACTTCATTGGTTTGTTGAGGAAAGTTGAAGTTTGGGACATTCGGAAACTGGCTTCCATGAGAACTAATATGTTCTGATCCATGGTTTGAAGAGAGTGTAGGCTGCACTTCATTGGTTTGTTGAGGAAAGTTGAAGTTTGGGACATTCGGAAACTGGCTTGCATGAGAACTAATATGTTCTGATTCATGGTTTGAAGAGAGTGTAGGCTGCACTTCATTGGTTTGTTGAGGAAAGCTGAAGGTTGGGACATTCAGAAACTGGCTTCCATGAGGACTAATATGTTCAGATCCATGGTTTGAAGAGAGTGTAGGCTGCACTTCACTGGTTTGTTGAGGAAAGTTGAAGTTTGGGACATTCAGAAACTGGCTTCCATGAGAACTAATATGTTCTGATCCATGGTTTGAAGAGAGTGTAGGCTGCACTTCATTGGTTTGTTGAGGAAAGTTGAAGTTTGGGACATTCCGAAACTGGCTTCCATGAGAACTAATATGTTCTGATCCATGGTTTGAAGAGAGTATAGGCTGCACTTCATTGGTTTGTTGAGGAAAGTTGAAGTTTGGGACATTCGGAAACTGGCTTGCATGAGAACTAATATGTTCTGATTCATGGTTTGAAGAGAGTGTAGGCTGCACTTCATTGGTTTGTTGAGGAAAGCTGAAGGTTGGGACATTCAGAAACTGGCTTCCATGAGGACTAATATGTTCAGATCCATGGTTTGAAGAGAGTGTAGGCTGCACTTCACTGGTTTGTTGAGGAAAGTTGAAGTTTGGGACATTCAGAAACTGGCTTCCATGATAACTAATATGTTCTGATCCATGGTTTGAAGAGAGTGTAGGCTGCACTTCATTGGTTTGTTGAGGAAAGTTGAAGTTTGGGACATTCGGAAACTGGCTTCCATGAGAACTAATATGTTCTGATCCATGGTTTGAAGAGAGTGTAGGCTGCACTTCATTGGTTTGTTGAGGAAAGTTGAAGGTTGGGACATTCAGAAAATGGCTTCCATGAGGACTAATATGTTCAGATCTATGGTTTGAAGAGAGTGTAGGCTGCACTTCATTGGTTTGTTGAGGAAAGTTGAAGGTTGGAACATTCAGAAACTGCCTTCCATGAGAACTAATATGTTCTGGTCCATGGTTTGAAGTGACTAGAGGCTGAGACTCGTTGGTTAGTTGAGGAGAGTTGAAGAAAGAGGAAGAGCCTGCTTCAGCTATAGCGATTGGTGGCATGTCCATGGCCATAGACATTGAGGAAGATTCACCGGTTTCGAGATGCGGGGGTTCTAAGGTTGAGTTTCTATGATGATAAAGTTTCTTGAGATATCCATCAATAAACTCACACAAGTTACCACGATTACTATCGTCTATAGCCAAATCTCCCATCTCCCCATTAAGACAAGCGAACATGAGCTGCTTCATGAGTTTATCGTTATTACCTTCATTTACTTTTTCAACTTTATTTTTAGCTTTTGTGATTGTCTGAGCGACAAAATCTTGATGGTTAAACGATCTTTTTGTCTGCTCCTCCACTGGCACCATCTCGAACTTCTCAATAACCTTAAGCACCTCCGAGTTTGATGGCCATACCTCTGGTGTTGAGTTGTGTGGACTGTAGATGACCGCACACGCATCAACATCACAGAGAATCTTGATCTCCTCAAGTTTCTTCAGAAATCCTCTCTTCCTAAGATTGAGTGTTCTTTTCCTCGCCGAGTCATTGGAAATGTAAGCTAGATTTACCTTCTTCCTCGTCATGACTACAATAGTTTATTTGTTTTTTTTTTGAAGGAATAGTTTATTTGTTTTTTGCTTCTACAATTTTTAGAGATGTATGTATATAATAACGTTTTGTATATGGTAAAATTTTTTATGTTAAGAGTGGTGAAGGGTTGACAGGCTGTCTATAGTCACATTTTGCTGGCTATTTTAGCTAGAAATGCTAATTTTAGATTTAAAATGCTAAAGCATTAATTAAGTAAGATATAGTTACTTAATTATACCAGTTAATTTGTCCTTACTCATGCTACAAGTATTAAATTGGTGACATGTGCTTATTTTTGATAGGTGAAAAGTGTTGAAGCTTATCAACAAAATCTAATGCAAGGCTGTCCTCACGTTCTATGTGAAAACGCAACTTAGCACATATGATCTGCGAATGTCTTTTTATATTTGTATATGATGTAGGATTATATTTTAAAGTTCTTATGGATTTGGATCATCGATTTTCACATTCAGTTTTAGTTTGGTCCAACTCGAACTTAGTAAAAGAATCGGTTCCAGTTAAGTAGGCTCGACCAGCTAGCTAGCTAGTCCACTCCAATTTTTGAAACACTATAGAATCCATTAAACAAGTATGAAATAATCTTTTAGCAAAAAAAAGTATGAAATAGGGTCAGTTAACTATATATCTATGAAAGAGAAACCATACTGTAAAGATTGAGAGATGTGAATATTTTGTTGGTTTGATGATACATACCAAAGGGAAGAGAGAACTACTTTGGGAATGTTTTTGGAAGCTTGACTTGATTTGATTGCTTGGACAAATGAGAGATCAAGCAACCTTAATACATAACGTCTAAAGGATTGCAAGTTCAATTCTCGTTGGAAAAAACTCTGTTCTCCTAAATAGAGTTAATTTAACATGGTTTATGCCTCGTCGTATGGAGATGTACGGGCCTTCGGCCTAGGACTTTCCATTCATTAAAAATATATACATAACGTCATGATGTTGTTGTTTTATGCTTCGGCTCTATTTACATATTTGTGTGAGCTTCACCGTCTATATAATTATGTATGTTTGTAGCTCGTTCTCATTGCATCACATTGCCGTTGATTTTGTTAATATATGATTTCATGTTTTATCAATGTTGCATTTATTTATGAAACGATAGAAAAACTATTATATATTTGAAAAACTTGAACAAACAAGTTATTCACACAAAACAAAGGATCTCTTCTTTATGTCAACAAAAACTATGCAAAACACACAACAATGATAAAACCCTGACTAAAGAAACGATGAATCACAGTCACACAAAGATAGGAGAACACGATGAAACAGCTGTTCCTGCATAATAACAACACATGAAAACTTGTCAGAAAAGTTATTGTACTTGTAAATATTTAAGAATGAACAAAATATTGAAAACTAGGGAAAAATATTTTATGCTAGATTTTAATCTCTATCATTTCAGTTAAGTCATTTTTCGAAGGCTCTAGTAAGTGAATACCATTAATTAACAATACCTTACCTAAATTAACTTGAAATTATCATTTTCATAGCAAAATATTTTTAGATAGGTTCACCACCTAACATATACTTGATTTTTACAATGAAAAATCACTAATACAAACTATATCAAAAGATGACTCTTCTTAAATCTATTTCCATGGTCATGTATGTATGTAACATCTAGACAAAGAGAGAGTAGAGAGAAAAAGCTTACAAGGAGATGAAATGAAAAGAAGAGAGGATAGATGGTAAATCATTTGGTGAGGACATAAAGGGCGTAGAGGATCCCTGGAAGATACCCAAAGAGCGTCAAAACCAAACATATCCAAAACTCAACCTGCAATAAGATATAATATAATAAAATTCCAATTTTAGTTTTTGTGATTATATTATGTAAAAAGAACGACATGATGAAGAAACTGTAACTAATAAAATTCGTTTTATCATTGAGTAGATCAAAGAAAACTTTAGAAAGAAGTAGTTACCTCGCAACCATATCTGAGAAAGACGCCAAGAGGAGGCAAGAGGATAGCGAGAAGAATATCTATGAAAGTAGCTGTTCCCATTTTTCTTAAGATCTTTCTGAAGTTACTAAGAAAATAATTGAAGCTTCAGATCGTGTCTGTGTTTTCTTTACTCTCTCCATGTATCTCACACTATATAGAGATATTAATGAGCAACGTGGTGCTTACCTTTTTTGTTTGTATACGTCTTCCTTCTTCTTTAAGCTAAATGAGGAATTATTTCATTTTGAGTAAGCAAGGGCGAAAGGAATTTAACGAGATATTATAGTTTCCTAATATTCCCTAATTACTGATTAGCATTAGGAGTGCCAAAAAACGAAAGAATAGTTCGCCTAGCGCCGTAGCGCGTCACAGAAACCGTGTTCATGTGGGGTTACTAACAACCGGTGGTGATGATGATTGTGTTGTATTTCTCAGGGACCACGTGAGTTTAGCAACTACGATACAAAATTGCTTTTGATGAGATGAACCATGTGACAATGAGTTATATGAAGCAGGATTTAATTATTTGTGGTGGTCCAAAATTCAAACTTACTCTACTACATTTTAAACATTTTTACCACTAAATAAACAAGTTACTCACATAAACCAACGAATTCCTCTTCATATATATCAGCATAAAGTATATAGTAATACAAATACAACAATGATAATTAATTACTCAGAACATATAAAACAAATGATGAAGCAGTCCCAACGGGAGATCACGACAACGAAACAGCTGTTCCTCCTGCACAATACCAACAAAAAATTTGGTCAGTAAATTCATTAATATTAACAAAAATGCAAAGTAACTCATTATGTAACTTTAGACTCTTATTTTCTCTCTAGATGCTATTATTACTCGATGGTTTTGCGAAAATGATACATAACAATATCTCACTAATTTCTTAGCAGGGTTAGGTAGTCTTTATAACTTAGAAAACGTGGTTCAACTAACATTTACCTAACTAAGTCCACTAAATCGAAAATGATTTACCTTGCGTAAATCTCGTTGTATAGCCATCACATATGCATGTATGTTTATACAAGTATATTAATCTATATCGAGTGAGAGAGATCGTAGAAATCTTACAAGGAGACCGAGAGGAAAGAACAGATGAGATATGAAAATCAGTCCTTGGTGATGATATAAAGAGCGTAAAGGATCCCGGGAAGATAACCAAACAGCGTCAAGATCAAACATATCCAAAACTCAACCTGCAAACAGAGAATTTGAAAAAAATTCTCAAAATATGAAAATAAAGATTGAAAATAACACAGTAGTCGTCGAACTGAAAATAAAATGTACCTTTAAGCCAAATTTGAGAAAGACGCCGAGAGGAGGCAAGAGGATAGCCAGAAGGATTTCTACGAAAGTGGCTGTACTCATTTTTCAAGCTCTTTGGATTTGTAAGAAAATATTTATGTTTAAAAGCTAAACTTCTCTTTGATGATTCTGGACTCTTGAATCTCCTTGTTATGGTCTGGCTATATATAGACCTGACTTTAGAATATTATATAAGCCAAGCCACGTTGTGTCCACTCTGTATTAAGGATAATCAACTTTTTTTTTTTCATTTTTTCAAACCTTAATTCCCAATGATTTATTTGTTTTTTTCTTTTTTCTTTTCGGAGTAAAAGAGGGTATCTAACAATTTACTTCGAACAAATTAAGTGAATAGTAACTCTTCAATTAATTATTTAATTATTTTCTGAAACTTATAGAATCTTAAATTAATTATTTAAATAAAAATTTCCTTTAAGTATTAGGAATGAGTCACACTATGGATTTGAGGTTATCGTATCATGTGGTTATATAAACTAATTTGTAGGGCTCCCAAGACAAAATTATAGGAACTTTTTATCCTTTATATAAATTGAAGGTGATGTGTGAATGCTTAACGTTTTTTATTCATAATCCGAAGTTATTCGGTGGATTGAGGTCCAAAAAGTTAAATTTTTTGAGGATTCACTGAACTTAGAAAAATCAGGTTACTTCTAATGAAAAGTAGATATTCATGTTGTTTGACCATGCAAATAGATAAATCTGAGTTATAGGTTCAGAACTATAGATATTTAGCACTTTTACAAACTCGTTGTACCAATCGATTGTGTGGTTGAGACTTGAGAATGCTTAACTTAATAGCCATAGATATAGATACGTGCACGAAAATAACTTCGGCTACGTTTTGACGTCGATTTAACTTGATAAACCCGTAATGCTAGTTGAAAGTTGCTGAAATATGGTCTTTGTTTAATTAGGTTTCCAGCCTGGTGATACCATCCGATTAATGTAGCGTTTATAGTGCTGTTACTATTTCTTGAATGAAATCGGTAATTAAATTCGGCACCAATATTTTAATAGAAGCTATTTGTGATTTACATTTTCATAAATTTGGTATCTGGATATGAGTAATATGCAGAGTTTAAATTTATTTTTTATCTGTAAAAAATTATTTATCTATTGGTGGCGAAGTCTCAATTTAAAAGGCAATCATATACAAAATGCCACTTTGTAAAAATCTAAGGTTAAAACAAAGAAAAAAAAATATGTTTCTACGAATTCTTTTCTCTGTTGACGAAAAAAAACGATTGTTTGTCATTAGACTAGGCTTAGATTTGACTAAATTACATGGCACTTGTCAGGAAGTTAAATGGCTTAACACAGAAGGTACACGTATCCCAAGCACAACGCATTCTATATATGTTTTGAAACCATAATACTACTCAAAAACCTTTTTTTTATAAGTTAAAAAAAAAAAAACCATTTTGTTGTCGGAATAGGAATGTGGGCCGGGACAATCTCCGCCGTGGAGTTCGGCGAGAGGTATGGCTACATATAACTCTCATACCTTCTAGCAACAGTAACATGAGACGTGGACCAGTCACATGCCTTCAGGTCTGTCAACACATAATCCGGCCGTCCTCTCACGTGCCAAGTCCATGCTTACACTCTGTGTGTTCATTTCTCAGTTTGTATTCACTGTATTGTATTTTGCATCATCAATGTAGATGCATGGCTGGTTTGAATATCGTATTTAGTATGAATATGAACTTATTGTTCTGTCTGCGTTTAAATAACCGGTATAATAAGTATGCATATCCAAAACAAAACAAAAAGCTATAAAACTTTGAAGAATGTTAAAACTATGGCTCTCTCTCTTGACGTATGACATATCCCGACTTGTTTTGGCTTCATTACAACTTCCGTATTTCCTACAGAAAACTAACTAGCTAACCAATCAACTATATATATATTAATGACAGCAAATCTTAGCTGTTATTGAATACTCTTTAGAGAAAAGCAAAAAAGTTACAAAATAATGATGTTCGGAGATCCTTTGTGTGGATCATTCTACTCTGGCTTCGTATGCCAGCATAATAGCATATGTTATTTCTTCATAAAGTCGCTTTCTTGACACTCAACAAATCTTCTTTACAAAATGGTCATTTATTCTCTTAACTACTAAAATAATATGGCCGACACCAACGCATAATCGTGGCATCGCATTGCACCACACATATTAAAAGCGTTTCTTACTTTATATATGATGTCTTAATCAAAGGTGGTTATGTAATTTTTTTTTTTTGTTATAAAATTAATGTAATATCTTGCTTCTTGAAACTGTTTTTCTTTTCCTTTCGAATAGAAGCGATCCTACCGACATTTGTCTTAACCGGTTGGTATGTTGATCCATTCTGTATACCAGTACTACACCAGGACTACTTGACATTGTTTGAGATACAATGAAAGCCCATTCAGGCCCATTAACAGGTGAGAGAAATTACGTCCATGACAATAACTTGAAGAAATTTCTCAGCACACATCTGTAACACAACACAAAGCCAAATCTTTGTAGGTTTACAGATATAAGTTCTAACCACACAGAGCCATAAACACAAAGAAAAAGAATGTTATGTTTTTCTTTCCCCAAACGAAGCAAAACAAACTAAAATACTTTGAAAGTCTTTCAAGGAACACATGACCTGTTATCACGTGACTTTGAGTTACTTCTTTGGATTCTTCGCTTGTGATAGTCTTAGAGCTTGGAGATTTTCCAATGATGGCTTTCTTTGCCTTAACAAGGGATTGCTTCACCTTTGACATTATGCTGTTTGAATGTTTTTGCTTCACAGCAACTTCTTTTGTTGTGACTTCTGCTTCTTGTTTCAGCTCATCGCCCTCTTCAACAACCTCTGATACTTTATCTGCAACTGATTCCTCTTGTTTGTTTCCTTCAGTGTCCTTCTCTCTTGATTCTGCATCAGTTTCTTTCAAAGTCTCTTCGCTCTTGCCTTCTGCAGCAGGTGTTTCAGTATCTCTCGTGATGTTCTCATCTTCTGTAGGTAGTTTGATTACTACATCTTTGGCTTCACTTGCTTTCTCTTGTTCATTCTTTGATGGTTCTTCCAGTACATGCTTCTCTTCAGTAATGGCCTTCTCAATGACATCAGGAGGAGATGGAAACGTCTTCTTCAGTCTCAACCTTAGCTTGTTCTGTTGATTCAGGTGTTTCTTGTGCCTTTACTACTTCAACTTCTTGTGCTTTTGATGGATTCTAAACCACCTTTCATAGTACTTACACATCATTCTAATTTTTAATAATTAATTTAGTCTAAATTCATATACTGCATAAATAAGTGGATTAACTAATATAAAATAACAATTATCTAGAGAAATGGACACAACAAAGTTTCTAACCTCTTTGACAATCATAATATGATGTGGAGGATGCAACTTTGCAATAAAACAATATTGTCATATTTTTTTTAATTTCATTCAAAATTTGTTGGTTAACCCCTACGAAAATATTGAGTTTTTCGTTAAATGCTATATATATTGAATCTTATACTTTTATTGTTGTTTAAAAGTAGTTAACCATATTCTACATTTGTATTGATGTATTATAAACCAATATTCAATGTACATGTACATCACTCTAATTTTTAACAATTAATTTAGTCTAAATTCATATACTGCTTAAATAAGTGGACTAACAACTATAAAATAATTATTATCTAGAGAAACAGAGACAACAAATGTTCCTAACCTCTCTGGCTTCATAATATGTAAGTGGAGAATGCTAATTTGCAATAAAATAATATTGTCATATTTTTTTAATATCACTCAAAATTTGTGGGTTAACCCCTACGAAAATATTGAGTTTTTCATTAAATGTTATATATATTGAAGCTTATACTTTTAGTGTTGTTTAAAAATATTTAACCAAATTCTATATTCGTATTAATGTATTTTAAACCACATTTCAAGGTACATGTACATCATTCTAATTTGTAACAATTAATTTAGTCTAAATTCATATACTGCTTAAATAAGTGGACTAACCACTATAAAATCACTATTATCTAGAGAAACAGAGACAACAAAGGTTCCTAACCTCTTTGGCCATCATAATATGAATGTGGAGGATACAACTTTGCAATAAAACAACATTGTCATGTTTTTTTAATTTCACTCAAAATTAGTGGGTTAACCCCTACGAAAATACTGAATTTTTCGTTAATTGCTATATATATTGAAGCTTATACTTTTAGTGTTGTTAAAAAATATTTAACCATATTCTATATTCTTATTAATGTATTCTAAACCAACTTTCGAGGTAAATGTACATCATTCTAATTTTTAACAATAAATTTAGTCTAAATTCATATGCTACTTAAATATGTGGACTAGCCACTATAAAATCATTATTATCTAGAGAAACAGAAAAAACAAAAGTTCCTAACCTCTTTGAGCTTCATAATATGTAAGTGGAGGATGCAAATTTACAATAAAATAATATTTTCATATTTTTTTAATATCACTCAAAATTTTATGGGTTAACCCCTATGAAAATATCGAATTTTTCGTTAATTGCTATATATATTGAAGCTTATATTTTTAGTGTTGTACAAAAATATTTAACCATATTCTATATTCGTATTAATGTATTCTAACCATCTTTCAAGGTACATGTACATCATTCTAATTTGTAACAATTAATTTAGTCTAAATTCATATACGGCTTAAATAAGTGGACTAACCACTATAAAACAACTATTATCAAGAGAAACAGAGACAACAAAAGTTCCTAACCTCTTTTACCATCATATATGAATGTGGAGGATGCAACTTTGCAATAAAAAAATATTTTCATGTTTTTTTTATTTCACTCAAAATTTGTGGGTTAACCCTTACGAAAATATTGAGTTTTTCGTTAATTGCTATATAGATTGAAGCTTATACTTTTAGTGTTGTTTAAAAATATTTAACCATATTCTATATTCTTATTAATGTATTCTTAACCACATTTCAAGGTAAATGTACATCATTCTAATGTTTAACAAATAATTTAGTCTAAATTCATATACTGCTTAAATTAGTGGACTAACCACTATAAAATCACTATTATCTAGAGAAACATAGACAACAAAGGTTCCTAGTCTCTTTGAGATTCATAATATGTAAGTGGAGGATGCAAATTTTCAATAAAACAATATTCTCATATTTTTTTTAATATCACTCAAAATTTATGGGTTAACCCCTACGAAAATATTGAGTTTTTCGTTAATTGCTATATATATTGAAGCTTATACTTTTAGTGTTGTATAAAAATATTTAACCATATTCTATATTCGTATTAATGTATTCTAAACACCCTTTCAAGGTACATGTACATCATTCTGATGTTTAACAATTAATTTAGTCTAAATTCATATACTGCTTAAATAAGTGGACTAACCACTATAAAATCACTATTATCTAGAGAAACAGAGACAACAAAGGTTTTTAACCTCTTTGACCATCATAATATGAATGTGGAGGATGCAACTTTGCAATAAAACAATATTGTCATGTTTTTTTTAATTTCACTCAAAATTTGTGGGTTAACCCCTACGAAAATATTGAGTTTTTCGTTAATTGCTATATAGATTGAAGCTTATACTTTTAGTGTTGTTTAAAAATATTTAACCACATTATATATTCTTATTACTGTATTCTAAACACCCTTTCAAGGTACATGTATATCATTCTAATTTGTAACAATTAATTTAGTCTAAATTCATATACGGCTTAAATAAGTGGACTAACCACTATAAAACCACTATTATCAAGAGAAACAGAGACAACAAAAGTTCCTAACCTCTTTGACCATCATATATGAATGTGGAGGATGCAACTTTGCAATAAAAAAACATTTTCATGTTTTTTTAATTTCACTCAAAATTTGTGGGTTAACCCCTACGAAAATATTGAGTTTTTCGTTAATTGCTTTATAGATTGAAGCTTATACTTTTGGTGTTGTTTAAAAATATTTAACCATATTCTATATTCTTATTAATTTATTCTTAACCACATTTCAAAGTAAATGTACATCATTCTAATGTTTAACAAATAATTTAGTCTAAATTCATATACTGCTTAAATAAGTGGTCTAACCACTATAAAATCACTATTATCTAGAGAAACAGAGACAACAAAGGTTCCTAGTCTCTTTGAGCTTCATAATATGTAAGTGGAGGATGAAAATTTTCAATAAAACAATATTCTCATATTTTTTTAATATCACTCAAAATTTGTGGGTTAACCCCTACGAAAATATTGAGTTTTTCGTAATTGCTATATATATTGAAGCTTATACTTTTAGTGTTGTTTAAAAATATTTAACCACATTCTACATTCATATTAATGTATTCTAAAACATTTTTCATAGTACATACACCTCATTCTAATTTTTAACAATTAATTTAGTCTAAATTCATATACTGCTTAAATTAGTGGATTAACCACTATAAAATCACTATTATCTAGAGAAACGGAGACAACAAAGGTTTCTACCCTCTCTGACCATCATAATATGAATGTGGAGGATGCAACTTTGAAATAAAACAATATTGTCATATTTTTTTAATTTCACTCAAAATTTGTTGGTAATTATCTATGAAGCTTACACTTTTAGTGTTGTTTAAAAATATTTAACCATATTTTATATTCGTTTTGATGTATTCTGAAATGTACATGTACATCATTCTAATGTTTAACAATTAATTTAGTCTAAATTCATATATTGCTTAAATAAGTGGACTAACCACTATAAAATCACTATTATCTAGAGAAACAGAGACAACAAAGGTTCCTAACCTCTTTGACCATCATAATATGAATGTGGAGGATGAAACTTTGCAATAAAACAATATTGTCATATTTTTTTAATTTCACTCAAAATTTGTTGGTTAACCCCTAAGAAAATATTGAGTTTTTCGTTAAATGCTATATATATTATTGCTTATACTTTTAGTGTTGTTTAAAAATATTTAACCAAATTCTATATTCGTATTAATGTATTCTAAACCACATTTCAAGTAACATGTACATCATTCTAATTTGTAACAATTAATTTAGTCTAAATTCATATACTGTTTAAATAAGTGGACTAACCACTATAAAATCACTATTATCTAGAGAAACAGAGACAACAAAGGTTCTTAGCCTCTTTGAGCTTCATAATATGTAAGTGGAGGATGCAAATTTTCAATAAAACAATATTGTCATATTTTTTAATATCACTCAAAATTTGTGGGTTAACCCCTACGAAAATATTGAGTTTTTCGTTAATTGCTATATATATTGAAGCTTATACTTTTAGTGTTGTTTAAAAATATTTAACCATATTCTATATTCTTATTAATGTATTCTAAACCACCTTTCAAGGTACATGTACATCATTCTAATGTTTAACAATTAATTTAGTCTAAATTCATATACTGCTTAAATAAGTGGACTAACCACTATAAAATCACTATTATCTAGAGAAACAGAGACAACAAAGGTTTCTAACCTCTTTGACCATCATAATATGAATGTGCAGGATGAAACTTTGCAATAAAACAATATTGTCATATTTTTTAATTTCACTCAAAATTTGTGGGTTAACCCTACGAAAATATTGAGTTTTAGTTAATTTTATATATATTAAGCTTATACTTTTAGTGTTGTTTAAAAATATTTAACCATATTCTATATTCTTATTAATGTATTCTAAACCACCTTTCAAGGTACATGTACATCATTCTAATTTGTAACAATTAATTTAGTCTAAATTCATATCTTGCTTAAATAAGTGGACTAACCACTATAAAATCACTATTATCTAGAGAAAAGAGACAACAAAGGTTCCTAACCTCTTTGACCATCATAATATGAATGTGGAGGATGCAACTTTGCAATAAAAAATATTGTCATGTTTTTTAATTTCACTCAAAATTTGTGGGTTAACCCTACGAAAATATTGAGTTTTTAGTTAATTGCTATATATATTGAAGCTTATACTTTTAGTGTTGTTTAAAAATATTTAACCATATTCTATATTCTTATTAATGTATTCTAAACCACCTTTCAAGGTACATGTACATCATTCTAATTTTTAACAATTAATTTAGTCTAAATTCATATCTGCTTAAATAAGTGGACTAACCACTATAAAATCACTATTATCTAGAGAAGAGAAAACAAAGGTTCCTAACCTCTTTGAGCTTCATAATATGTAAATGGAGGATGCAAATTTGCAATAAAACAATATTGTCATATTTTTTAATATCACTCAAAATTTGTGGGTTAACCCTAAAATATTGAGTTTTAGTTAATTGTTATATATATTGAAGCTTATACTTTTAGTGTTGTTTAAAAATATTTAACCATAATCTATATTTGTATTAATGTATTCTAAACCATCTTTCAAGGTATGTACATCATTCTAATTTGTAACAATTAATTTAGTCTAAATTCATATACTACTTAAATAAGTGGACTAACCACTATAAAATCACTATTATCTAGAGAAACAGAGACAAAAAAGGTTCCTAACCTCTTTGACCATCACAATATGAATGTGGAGGATGCAACTTTGCAATAAAAAATATTGTCATTTTTTTTAATTTCATTCAAAATTTGTGGGTTAACCTACGAAAATATTGAGTTTTAGTTAATTGCTATATAGATTGAAGCTTATACTTTTAGTATTGTTTAAAAATATTTAACCATATTCTATATTCTTATTAATGTATTCTAAACCATCTTTCAAGGTACATGTACATCATTCTAATGTTTAACCATTAATTTAGTCTAAATTCATATACTGCTTAAATAAGTGGACTAACCACTATAAAATCACTATTATCTAGAGAAACGAGACAACAAAGGTTCCTAACTTCTTTGATCATCATAATATGAATGTGGAGGATGCAACTTTGCAATAAAACAATATTGTCATATTTTTTAATTTCACTCAAAATTTGTTGTTAACCCCTACAAAAATATTGAGTTTTTTGTTAAATGCTATATATATTATAGCTTATACTTTTAGTGTTGTTTAAAAATATTTAAGCATATTCTATATTCTTATTAATGTATTCTAAACCACATTTCAAGGTAAATGTACATCATTCTAATGTTTAACAATTAATTTAGTCTAAATTCATATATTGCTTATATATGTGGATAATTCACTATAAAATCACTATTATCTAGAGAAACAGAGACAACAAAGGTTCCTAGCCTCTTTGAGCTTCATAATATGTAAGTGGAGGATGCAAATTTTCAAAAAAATAATATTGTCATATTTTTTTAATATTACTCAAAATTTGTGGGTTAATCCCTACGAAAATATTGAGTTTTCCGTTAATTGCTATATATATTGAAGCTTATACTTTTGTGTTGTTTAAAATATTTAACCATATTATATATTCTTATTAATGTATTCTAAACACCCATTCAAGGTACATGTACATCATTCTGATGTTTAACAAATAATTTAGTCTAAATTCATACGTTGCTAAAATATGTGGACTACCACTATAAAATCATTATTATCAAGAGAAACAGAGAAAACAAAGGTTCCTAACCTCTTTGAGCTTCATAATATGTAAGTGTAGGATGAAAATTTGCAATAGAACAATATTTTCATATTTTTTTAATATCACTCAAAATTTGTGGGTTAACCCATACGAAAATATTTATTTTTTCGTTAATTACTATATAAATTGAAGTTTATACTTTTAGTGTTGTTTAAAAATATTTAACCATATTCTATATTTGTATTAGTGTATTATAAACCACCTTTCAAGGTACATGTACATCATTCTAATTTATAACAATTAATTTAGTCTAAATTCATATATTGCTTAAATAAGTGGACTAACCACTATAAAATCACTATTATCTAGAGAAACAGAGAAAACAAAGGTTCCTAACTTCTTTGACCATCATAATATGAATGTGGCGGATGAAACTTTGCAATAAAACAATATTGTCATATTTTTTTAATTTCACTCAAAATTTGTTGGTTAACCCCTAAGAAAATATTGAGTTTTTCGTTAAATGCTATATATATTATTGCTTATACTTTTAGTGTTGTTTAAAAATATTTAACCAAATTCTATATTCGTAATAATGTATTCTAAACCACATTTCAAGGTAGATGTACATCTTTCTAATTTGTAACAATTAATTTAGTCTAAATTCATATATTGTTTAAATAAGTGGACTAACCACTATAAAATCACTATTATCTAGAGAAACACAGACAACAAAGGTTCTTAGCCTGTTTGAGCTTCATAATATGTAAGTGGAGAATGCAAATTTTCAATTAAACAATATTGTCATATTTTTTTAATATCACTCAAAATTTGTGGGTTAACCCCTACGAAAAATATTGAATTTTTCGTTAATTGCTATATATATTGAAGCTTATACTTTTAGTGTTGTTAAAAAATATTAACCATATTCTATATTCATATTAATGTATTCTAAACACCCTTTCAAGGTACATGTACATCATTCTGATGTTTAACAAATAATTTAGTCTAAATTCATATGCTGCTTAAATATGTGGACTATTACTATAAAATCATTATTATCAAGAGAAAGAGAGAAAACAAAGGTTCCTAACCTCTTTGAGCTTCATAATATGTAAGTGGAGGATGCAAATTTGCAATAGAACAATATTTTTATATTTTTTTAATATCACTCAAAATTTGTAGGTTCACACCCTACGAAAATTTTGTTTTTTTCGTTAATTGCTATATATATTGAAGCTTATACTTTTAGTGTTGTTTAAAAATATTTAACAATATTCTATATTCGTATTAATGTATTATAAACCACCTTTCAAGGTACATGTACATCATTCTAATTTGTAACAATTAATTTAGTCTAAATTCATATACTGCTTAAATAAGTGGACTAACCACTATAAAATCACTATTATCTAGAGAAACAGAGACAACAAAGGTTCCTAACCTCTTTGACCATCATAATATGAATGTGGAGGATGCAACTTTGCAATAAAACAATATTGTCATGTTTTTTTAATTTCACTCAAAATTTGTGGGTTAATCCCAACGAAAATATTGTGTTTTTCGTTAATTGCTATATAGATTGAAGCTTATACTTTTAGTGTTGTTTAAAAATATTTAACCATATTCTATATTCTTATTAATATATTATAAACCACCTTTCAAGGTAAATGTACATCATTCTAATGTTTAACAATTAATTTAGTCTAAATTCATATACTGCTTAAATAAGTGGACTAACCACAATAAAATCACTATTATCTAGAGAAACAGAGACAACAAAGGTTCCTAACTTCTTTGACCTTCATAATATGAATGTGGAGGATGCAACTTTGCAATAAAACAATATTGTCATATTTTTTTAATTTCACTCAAAATTTGTTGGTTAAACCCTACGAAAATATTGAGTTTTTCGTTAAATTTTATATATATTATAGCTTATACTTTTAGTGTTGTTTAAAAATATTTAACCAAATTCTATATTCGTATTAATATATTCTGAACCACATTTCAAGGTACATGTACATCATTCTAATTTGTAACAATTAATTTAGTCTAAATTCATATACTGCTTAAATAAGTGGACTAACCATTATAAAATTACTATTATCTAGAGAAAGAGAGACAACAAAGGTTCCTAACCTCTTTGACCATCATAATATGAATGTAGAGGATGCAACTTTGCAATAAAAAAATTTTGTCATGTTTTATTAATTTCACTTAAAATTTGTGGGTTAACCCCTACGAAAATATTGAATTTTTCGTTAATTGCTATATATATTGAAGCTTATACTTTTAGTGTTGTTTAAAAATATTTTACCATATTCTATATTCTTATTAATGTATTCTAAACCACCTTTCAAGGTACATGTACATCATTATAATTTTTTAACAATTAATTTAGTGTAAATTCATATGCTGCTTAAATATGTAGACTAACCACTATAAAATCACTATTATCTAGAGAAACAGAGACAACAAAGGTTCCTAGCCTCTTTGAGCTTCATAATATGTAAGTGGAGGATGCAAATTTTCAATAAAATAATATTGTCATATTTTTTTAATATTACTCAAAATTTGTGGGTTAATCCCTACGAAAATATTGAGTTTTCCGTTAATTGCTATATATATTGAAGCTTATACTTTTTGTGCAGTTTAAAAATATTTAACCATATTATATATTCTTATTAATGTATTCTAAACACCCATTCAAGGTACATGTACATCATTCTGATGCTTAACAAATATTTTAGTCTAAATTCATACGTTGCTAAAATATGTGGACTACCACTATAAAATCATTATTATCAAGAGAAACAGAGAAAACAAAGGTTCCTAACCTCTTTGAGCTTCATAATATGTAAGTGTAGGATGAAAATTTGCAATAGAACAATATTTTTATATTTTTTTAATATCACTCAAAATTTGTGGGTTAACCCATACGAAAATATTTATTTTTTCGTTAATTACTATATAAATTGAAGTTTATACTTTTAGTGTTGTTTAAAAATATTTAACCATATTCTATATTTGTATTAGTGTATTATAAACCACCTTTCAAGGTACATGTACATCATTCTAATTTATAACAATTAATTTAGTCTAAATTCATATATTGCTTAAATAAGTGGACTAACCACTATAAAACCACTATTATCTAGAAAAACAGTGACAACAAAGGTTCCTAACCTCTTTGACCATCATAATTTGAATGTGGAGGATGCAACTTTGCAATAAAACAATATCGTCATGTTTTTTTAATTTCACTCAAAATTTGTGGGTTAATCCCTACGAAAATATTGTGTTTTTCGTTAATTGCTATATAGATTGAAGCTTATACTTTTAGTGTTGTTTAAAAATATTTAACCATATTCTATATTCTTATTAATATATTATATACCACCTTTCAAGGTAAATGTACATCATTCTAATGTTTAACAATTAATTTAGTCTAAATTCATATACTGCTTAAATAAGTGGACTAACCACTATAAAATCACTATTATCTAGAGAAACGGAGACAACAAAGGTTCGAACTTCTTTGACCATCATAATATGAATGTGGAGGATGCAACTTTGCAATAAAACAATATTGTCATATTTTTTAATTTCACTCAAAATTTTTGGTTAATCCCTACGAAAATATTGAGTTTTTAGTTAAATGCTATATATATATATATATATTATAGCTTATACTTTTAGTGTTGTTTAAAAATATTTAACCAAATTCTATATTCGTATTAATGTATTCTAAACCACATTTCAAGGTACATGTACATCATTCTAATTTGTAACAATTAATTTAGTCTAAATTCATATACTGCTTAAATAAGTGGACTAACCACTATAAAATCACTATTATCAAGAGAAACAGAGACAACAAAGGTTCCTAACCTTTTTGACCATCATAATATGAATGTGGAGGATGCAACTTTATAATAAAACAATTTTGTCATGTTTTATTAATTTCACTCAAAATTTGTGGGTTAACCCCTACGAAAATATTGAATTTTTCGTTAATTGCTATATATATTGAAGCTTATACTTTTAGTGTTGTTTAAAAATATTTAACCATATATAATGTATTTATAATAAAACAATTTTGTCATGTTTTATTGATTTCACTCAAAATTTGTGGGTTAATCCCTACGAAAATATTGAGTTTTCCGTTAATTGCTATATATATTGAAGCTTATACTTTTAGTGTTGTTTAAAAATATTTAACCAAATTCTATATTCGTATTAATGCATTCTAAACCACCTTTCAAGGTACATGTACATCATTCTAATTTTTAACAAATAATTTAGTCTAAATTCATATGCTGCTTAAATATGTGGACTAACCACTATAAAATCATTATTATCTAGAGAAACTAAGAAAACAAAGGTTCCTAACCTCTTTGAGCTTTATAATATGTAAGTGGAGGATGCAAATTTTCAATTAAACAATATTGTCATATTTTTTAATATCACTCAAAATTTGTGGGTTAACCCCTACGAAAATATTAAGTTTTTCGTTAATTGCTATATATATTGAAGCTTATACTTTTAGTATTGTTTAAAAAATTTAACCATATTCTATATTCGTATTAATGTATTATAAACCACCTTTCAAGGTATATGTACATCATTCTAATTTGTAACAATTAATTTAGTCTAAATTCATATACTACTTAAATAAGTGGATTAACCACTATAAAATCACTATTATCTAGAGAAACAGAGACAACAAAGGTTCCTAACCTCTTTGACCATCATAATATGAATGTGGAGGATGCAACTTTGCAATAAAAAAATATGGTCATGTTTTTTTAATTTCACTCAAAATTTGTGGGTTAACCCCTACGAAAATATTGAGTTTTTCGTTAATTGCTATATAGATTGAAGCTTATACTTTTAGTGTTGTTTAAAATATTTAACTATATTATATATTCTTATTAATATATTATAAACCACCTTTCAAGGTAAATGTACATCATTCTAATGTTTAACAATTAATTTAGTCTAAATTCATATACTACTTAAATAAGTGGATTAACCACTATAAAATCACTATTATCTAGAGAAACAGAGACAACAAAGGTTCCTAACCTCTTTGACCATCATAATATGAATGTGGAAAATGCAATTTTGCAATAAAACAATATTGTCATGTTTTTTTAATTTCACTCAAAATTTGTGGGTTAACTTTTAGTGTTGTTATATATATTGAAGCTTATACTTTTAGTGTTGTTTAAAAATATTTAACCATATTATATATTTGTATTAATGTATTATAAACCACATTTTAAGGTATATGTACATCATTCTAATTTGTAACAATTAATTTAGTCAAAATTCATATACTACTTAAATAAGTGGATTAACCACTATAAAATCATTATTATCTAGAGAAACAGAGACAACAAAGGTTCCTAACCTCTTTGACCATCATAATATGAATGTGGAGGATGCAACTTTGCAATAAAACAATATTGTCATGATTTTTTAATTTCACTCAAAACTTGTGGGTTAACCCCTACGAAAATATTGAGTTTTTCGTTAATTGCTATATAGATTGAAGCTTATACTTTTAGTGTTGTTTAAAAATATTTAACTATATTCTATATTCTTATTAATATATTATTACCACCTTTCAAGGTAAATGTACATCATTCTAATGTTTAACAATTAATTTAGTCTAAATTCATATACTACTTAAATAAGTGAACTAACCACTATTAAATCACTATTATCTAGAGAAACAGAGACTACAAAGGTTCCTAACCTCTTTGAGTTTCATAATATGTAAGTGGATGATGCAAATTTTCAATAAAACAATATTGTCATATTTGTTTAATATCACTCAAAATTTGTAGGTTAACCCCTACGAAAATATTTAGTTTTTCGTTAACTGCTATATATATATTGAAGCTTATACTTTTAGTGTTGTTTAAATATATTTAACCATATTCTATATTCGTGTTAATGTATTCTAAACCACCTGTCAAGGTACATGTACATCATTCTAATTTGTAACAATTAATATAGTCTAAATTCATATACTGCTTAAATAAGTAGACTAACCACTATAAAATCACTATTATCTAGAGAAACGGAGACAGCAAAGGTTTCTAACCTCTTTGACCATCATAATATGAATGTGGAGGATGCAACTTTGCAATAAAACAATATTGTCATGTTTTTTTTAATTTCACTCAAAATTTGTGGGTTAACCCCTACGAAAATATTGAGTTTTTCGTTAATTGCTATATAGATTGAAGCTTATACTTTTAGTGTTGTTTAAAAATATTTAACCACATTATATATTCTTATTAATGTATTCTAAACACCCTTTCAAGGTACATGTACATCATTCTGATGTTTAACAATTAATTTAGTCTAAATTCATATACTGCTTAAATAAGTGGACTAACCACTATAAAATCACTATTATCTAGAGAAACAGAGACAATAAAGGTTTCTAACCTCTTTGACCATCATAATATGAATGTGGAGGATTCAAATTTGCAATAAAACAATATTTTCATGTTTTTTTAATTTCACTCAAAATTTGTGGGTTAACCCCTACGAAAATTATTAGTTTTTCGTTAATTGCTATATATATTGAAGCTTATACTTTTAGTGTTGTTTAAAAATATTAAACCACATTCTGCATTCATATTAATGAACATGTTTGCTTCCAACTTCATCTGTTCATTCCGAAACATCAACCACCTTTGTCTCCTCCTTATCCTTATTGTTTTCTTCAACAATAATCTCCACTATTTGCTTCTCTTCTGCTTTCTCCTCATCAAAAGCTTCAGTATTAACCTCAGAAACACCCTCTTTCACAACAGTTGTTTCTTTTAAGTTCCACTTGTTCAGCTAAGTTTTCTCACCATTTTTACCTTTCCTCTCTTCTGATTTTTCCTCATCAACAGCTTCAGTATCAACCCCTGCAACAAGGGTAGGTTCTTTAATCTCCACTTGCTCAGTTAACTCCTCACCATTTTCATCTTTCTCCTTTTTTTGAAGTTTCCTCTGCTTTCACAACTGCAGGTGATTCTTTCTCCGGTTCACCAGCAGGAGTTTGATCACTTTTCTCCTCCTTTATAACCTTCAGGTTTAAATCTGAAACTGGTTTATCTTTCACCACATCCTCAGTTTCCTGCAAAACTATCTCTTTTTCCATCAACTTAGTTTCTTCATTCACCTTGTTCTCCATTGGCTGCAACATTTAAAAATAGAAACCTATTTTATTCTTCTTTTCTTATTAGAAAACACATTCAGTATTGCTTCGTTTATTGTGTAACTATAATCACACATTAATTATTGCTTCGCTTATGTTTTTTTTTAGCATCCATGTGCTATATAATCATGTTGAACATTCCAAAACAATGGCAGACACAAGCCAAGTTTTATCTTATCTCCTTGACTGTAACCTACCTTTCATAGTTGCAGGTATCAAGAGATTATTTATGTTATGTACTGAGAGACTATTCTTCTGTGAGAGCATACGTATGTATATTAGACTCTGTCACACAGTGAAAGCATACGCATCTTACAAGAACCAAAACAGGACGCAGAAAATCTATTAACAAGCTTAAAAGCATCACTTAGAAAGGTACAAAATAGATACACAACCTAGGTGGGTATATAAACATACGTACGTAATAAGATTCCCTGAGGGGACAGAGGGAGAATTTATGAGCCCGCTTACCTTATCAGATGTAGTTGCAGTTGCAGTCTGAGAATCAGGAGCCATGAAAGAAGATTCAGAAGGAATAATAAGAAAAAGTAGTGGACATGGCTCACTTCAAAAATTCGGATGATTATATGCAGAGTTGATGAAGAAGCTAGTTTGTCTGAAAGAACTTGAAAAGGAAATGATACATAGAATCACACAAAGTGGGGAGCACTGGTTAGCTGTCTCTCACCCTAGAACCAGGGTGTCAAGTGTCAACACACTCTGTATATTCTCTACTCTTTTCACTTTCATTATCCTCTCTATTATATTGTTATTCTTAACCATTATCTGCATTTGATGGACATTTATGAATTCTTTTGTGGGACTAATGTTGAAAATACCAATATATATATATCACTGCTTGCAATGTGAAGAAAAGGAAAAATAAAGGAATTATTTCTCTGTGATTGCATATAAATTCTTATGAGCAAACCTTTGTTTTGGGTTTTATTATGGTCTTCCAGAGCAGCACAATCAATCAAGATACATATCTTATTAAAAACAGCATTGTAGAAAAGGAAACTAATCAGTTACTAATATAGGTTCAGGACTTGACATGAAGGCTATGGTAAAAGTAGAAGTAATTAAGGTAAAAAATACATAAGACTCAAATAATGGTGCAGCCGCTTCCACTTTCATAGGTAGTAACAGACACAACGTCGCAACTTGCGCAGTAAGGAGACATAGGTTTGCAGTTGCATACAGGCTTTGGTTGTTCAGGTGGTGGTGGAGGAGGCTTTGGTGGCTCAGGCACTTCTGGAGGCTTTGGTGGCTCAGGTGCTGCTGGGGGTTTTGGCGGTTCTGGAGGTTTTGGTGGTGGTCCGACGCTAATGATTACAGGTTTCTGTTTAATTTTCTTCAACCGTGATGCAACACACACCGGATCCATTGTCCCCACCACGGTAAGTATGCTTTTCTCCTCATCTAATGATATATGATTCACACCTGCATCAAATCTCATGTTTTAGTAGTGTCATATGTTAGAGAACTGATTGATTTAAGACTTTCTTCTCAGTACCTTCTATCACTGTGACTGCTTCCAAGATTGCACTATTGCATTTCCCGCAGTTTATATCCACCTTGATCTCAACTTTCTGCTCAAAACAACATAGAAATTAAGAGCAACGAAAATGGAATCATTCCATATTAGGTTTGAAAAAACTGGTATATTATGATGTTTACCTTCACAGTCATGATGGATTAGGCAAGAATGAGAAATGGATTAGTGGAATCTTGGAGGATGGAGAAAGAAGATAAGAAGTTATTGGAAACATGTGAAGACAAGAGATGACAAATTGACAGATTGTAATAGTGTTAAAGCAGTTGAGGTTGTCTTTGATCAGTATATTAAATAATCAAAGAGATTGCAGTATCTACGTTGTTGGATGCACGTTTACAAATATATTGTGAATAAATTGCTTAGTTGGTATTCAGCCATCATTTTTATACATGGAGTCTACTTGAGACATTATTGAGGAACAAATTTGTTTAATTATACAAACATTTATGAATATATTTAAGTCCCATATATTATTCTAATTTGTACTTACTTTAAAAAAAAAAATTGTACTTACTTGACCTTCGAATAAGTTTTATATTAGATATCCTTTTTTTTTTTAATTAGATATCTTATGATCATGCGAATGCATGGATAGATATATTCAGTTTTGGTTCACCTTTAGCCGGTTTCTGATTTATTAGGGTGGAAATTGAACGATGCCTTCCGGTTTGGTTATTAAAACAGAAGGCCGGTTTGGATTTGACTGAACTAAACAAACCTCTTAGTTTTATAACAATTACGCAACCAAAATTACAGTTCTTTTAATCATTTCCAGTTTTGTGATTATTAGAGTTTGGACATGTTTTTTATGATGAGTGTCAAAGCTCCCTTTAATTACCAAGTTTTAACCAACGGTATTCAAAACCCCTAAACCTAATTATGGCAAAAGTTTAAAATTAACAACCCTATGTTCTCCTATATGTTTACTCTTCTCCATCAGTTTCTCTATTGGCTAGATCTTCTTGACATAAAGATATATAAATTGAGAAAGAGGGTAAAAGGGGTTTCTAAAATTCAACAATAATATTTACCGACAACAAACAACAATGGCAACTTCCATGATCCATCTTTTTGTTACCATCTTGCTTGTGGCCGCCCACACGGCCTCCGCCGAATCAAACATGCTCCAAGATTTTTGTGTTGCTGATCTAAAGGGTATCACATCTCTCTTTATCTCTTCTTCTAATATTTATATTGTTTTTAAATAAACCCATAATGTTTAACATCGTACATAAACTATAGTTTTATTCTGTTTGCGTTGACCTTTTTAGCGTATACATTTTGTAAGAAGCAAACGTAAATGTTTACGTAGACAAGTGACCTCAGTTTCAATATCTCTGTCGTTGACGTCAAACATGTTCTTAATAGGTGAGAAAGTCAACGGATACCCTTGCAAAGACCCAGCACAAGTAACACCAGAGGACTTCTACTACACAGGCTTAGCCAATGGTGCATCCACCACCAACACCACAATGGGCTCAGCCGTTACAAGTGCCAACGTTGAGAAAATACCTGGCCTCAACACTTTGGGTGTCTCCATGTCTCGGGTCGATTACGCACCAGGCGGACTCAACCCGCCGCATCTTCACCCCAGAGCTTCGGAAGCCATATTCGTCCTAGAAGGACGTCTCTTCGTTGGATTCTTGACCACCACTGGAAAACTCATTTCCAAACATGTCAACAAAGGAGACGTCTTTGTGTTCCCCAGAGCTCTCCTCCATTTCCAGCAGAACCCTAACAATGCTCCTGCTTCCGTGCTCTCTGCTTTTGATAGTCAGAACGCCGGGGCTCAAGGTGTTGGACCGTCTCTGTTTGGTGCTAACCCTCCGATTCCTGATGACTTGCTTGCCAAGGCGTTCTATTTAGAACCACAGGAGGTTCAAAAGGTTAAGGGTAAATTCCCTGCTAAGAAATAAATCTAGGTTTCAGACCATACCCATAAATGAAACAATGAATAATGAGACATAACACAATGTAAACTACTAACCAAAAGCAAAAAGTGCTTGTAAATATTACTTTTGAACGTTGTAGATACTCTTATAACATTTTTTGGCCCATTTGATTATAATGAGACCAGTTTAAGTTAAACAGTAGATTTTTCATAACCAATTTCTGGATATTTCTTTTGTAAACTTCGTGTCTCTTATGATAGCAAGTCTTCTTCCTTCTTAATTTTTTTTACCAACTTGGCCTAATCTTTCACCAAGATTTGATGTGGAGGAATCATTCATCTACTTTCTCAGCTGAACTATTAAGAAAGAACTTTAGTCAAAAAAACTATTAAGAAAGAACATATTATGAACTCTGTAATTCTATTATCCCTTGATGGATAAACATCACAAGTATGTTATTACGGGGATGACTAAAATAAATAATAGCATGTTTTTAGTTGTAGAATTTAAAATTTAAATTTTGCTATACACTCTTTTGCTATACCTTTATAAATTACTATTTTTCTCTCTTGGAATAAAGCTTTCTACAGTTTTCTTTCTTAAATTAGAGATTTTTTTGTTGTGACTTTTTAAAGAAAAGAAAAACTTGATTAGTTAACATTTATAATTCTAAACTAAATTTTAACTGTTTATAGTATCTACAGGCACAACCAATCACCCTCTATATTTTTATCGTGTGTGATTATTATTATAGAAATTCATAAAGGTGGAAACCTATATACTAAAAACATTAGATTTTTTTCCATGTAAAATGCGTATTCATTACCCAAATAACACTCCCAAACATTTCATAAATTTTGTATAATAGCAAATGAACACTTTGAATATTTGAATCCACTTGGTGTCAAACTGTAAACAAGAAAAAGGTAAAAAAAAATCAAAAAATAACCTGTAAACAATTTTGGCTATAGACAACTAGTATCACATCTATAAAACAAAACAGAGCCGGTCCTAGGAATTTAAAAACCGGAGCCAAAGAAAAAAATTGGCCGTTTTTTAGAAGGAAAAGTTGAAAATAGTAAAAAAATTGACAACTTAGAGGTTCGAACCCTGGATGTTGGTATATCAAGGAATATTGATTACCAATAGGCTAGTGAAAACTTGCTAAAATTTGTGGCCGAAAATAATTTATAAAACAAAAGGCTGGAAGCAGCTGCTTCCTTTGCTTCTACCAAGGGCCGGCACTGTCTATACATTGACTCAAAAAAATCAGATAATGGTGAAACTTCTTTATAGCTATCTATGCAAAATGATGTAGCTGTTTCCTTCATCTCTCTACATTTACATATATGGGATTTTGTAGTCAATGTCGGCCTCCTGCTGCAACCATGAGTTTCTGGAGAATTTTTAGGATCATTATTTGTGCATGTTCAGATCCATTGACAACAACGCTAGCCAGTGTCCATTTTTGTTTCTTCTTTTCTACTGAAGAAGTCTAATCCTAATCTATCTCTTTCACTTGCATCGAAGATGATCACTAAAGCATTTTCCACATTTGGTTGATAGTTTGAACGCCGTAAAAACTTTAGAAGGGTGTACACCAACCCAAGTTCTGTCATTTACTCAACCGTGTTTTGGCTTGTAGAGAGCAAAGCAAGGTAAGAAAGTGAATGATCAATCATTTCATCAGCTTGAAGCTTTTTGGTTAGTACACCTACTGTACCCGCCATCACAGCCTATCTCTGTTTTCTTCCAAGAGACATAAGTTGGAGATCGCGTTGAATGCTGAGGCTTCATTTTCTGCCAATCGATCTATTAGGAGAACTAACACACCAGCGTTCAGTATGAACTTTCTGTTAGAATCACTTGAAGAAAGTAATGCAAAAGTAGCAGCTGCATCTCGTCGTGTTTCATGTGACCCTTGTTTCAAATAAGACATCAGAGTTTTGGTGATGATATGATTTTGACCTATAGTAGTTTTGCTCTCTTCGTGGGAAGAGAGGTAGAAGAAGACAGTCTTAATGAGCTCAATTTGTAGCTCATGATCAATGTGGACATCATGCTTTAAGAGTGGATGCAGTAACTTGGTTAATGTATCAGACCCTTCACTAACCAAAAATATGCAAAATTTGGATATAGCCTAGCGTGGCAGTGGATCTCTTCTGCCCCCTCCCTCTGAGATGAGACTGAACAAGAGGCTATCTTTTCAATCAGTGTAGGGACAAGTGCCTTATCAATTTGAATTCATTATTTCACTCTGGTTTGGTTTGGTTTTTGGCTTGAATCTTGTTCGGTGTATAAAGTAACCTATGAAAATGGTCTTGACTTTTTTGCAGCATAAAATTATAAAAGTTAAATATATATATTTAACAAAACTTCGGAAGAGTAGATTGCATGAACGTCAGAATTGTCGAAAATAAAACTTGGGATGTGATGGATTGGAAGGAACCGTAGATAATTTACCTTTTACGTTTTTGTATTTCTGAAGTTTTTTTCAATTATATTTTGGCATTTTAACAAATATTAAAAGTTTTGCCGAAAGAAAAAAAGAAAATCTTAAAAGTTCTCTTTCGTTCCTCCACTGTTTTTTTTTTTTTTTAATTTTACGTTATTTTTTCTATAAGCTAATAATTTGAGACAAAATTCTTTATAACTATATATCAAAACCAATCAGATTATTCAATATTCAGTTTAGGTTTTGATTTATCGGGTAATAGTTAAATCAATCACGGTATAAACAAACATATTTGCATTAGAGGATTCTGATCAGGTATTTTGTCATTTTTATCAAATATTCATTGATTAGTTTAACTGAATAGACTCATTGAGACTCCAGAATAGTTGATCTTAGAGGAACCAATAGAATTGTTATGAGAGAAAAATTATTAGTGAGTGGAATATGGTGTTATAAGAAAAATTGTATTCCCTTCGTTACTCTCTAATAGTAGAGAAACAAGTTTCTTATAAATCTGTTTTGATTTGTATTTTCCTCTAGCAAATGGTGAAATTTGGAAGGAATACTAAATGACACATGATTTCCTCTTGCTTTGTTCCACTAAAATAGCAACCATTTGTACTTGAGTTTAGACAAAGCAGTTTTTGCAAGAGAATCTACCCCACAATTAAATGTAGGACCGTAGAAGGAATAGAGAAAAAAGATAACGAAGAGAAGATCGAAGTTCCGAGTTTTTAATAATTCTTATGGTAAACATACAATATAACTAAATTACATCAAATGAGAATGAGTGTGCCCAGTTATTTCTTTTAGGAGTTCCATGCACCCACTTTCACATTTTTTACATATATATGTATGTATAATATATGGTTTATCTTGTTACAAAAAAAAAATATATATATATATGGTTTATCTATATCATGCAACCATTATAAATTTTCTCTGGATTCGCCACTGTCCACACCATAATGAAATCATCATATCCCATTACCAGAATCTTAATTGTGTCTTGGCTTCAAGAAATGAGCATGTAGGCTAGCTCGTAGAAAGTTAATTTGACTAATCTTGCCGAGTACATAAAATAAGCCAATTAACTCGAGAATTCCAACGAAACCAAATAGTAAAATATAGTCATTAAAAATTTACTAACAAAGAGTTATAAATAGACCATTACATTTATTTAATTTTTTATTATTTTTCTACAGTTAAATTAGTTATTATTAAACATATACATTTATTTAACTTACTATTACGATCTATTGTCTTTCTTTTATTGGTTTGGAAAATATATCAACTTACTGATCTCATACATGATGTAAAATGATGTTGTCAGAATGGAGATGAAGATGTTAGATATTCACAGAAGATGTTAGATATTAGATATTCACAGAAGATGTAAAATTGGTTTGGAAAATATATCAACTTACTGATCTTATACATGGCTAGTTGGCTACATAGTCTACATCAGTGTTGATATGAAGATGTTAGATATTCACAGAAGAATGAAAATAATTAATGTTATAGTATATAGATTGGCTTCATTTTCATGGGTTCACAGTTTTTTTTTGTTTTTTAAATTTCATTAATAGAAACACAATACAGCAAGCTTAAGAACAACGAAAACTTTAGACAAAACCACAAGAACCTCCAAGATCAGTGGCATTAGGCCGGGCTCCACAGACGAGCAAGAACAGAATGGACACTAGACAATACCAAACCGAGCGGTCAAGACTTTGAACCACGACCCCCGGAGACCAGCCCCCGATCACAAACAAGGAATAAGGTCCGAGACGCAAAAACCAGAGTCTACCCTAAGCGTCAAACTGCCCAATCCATAACCTCCACCTACCTCAAAACCCACATACGGAAAAGAAGCCCAAGGATTGAAGCAGTTTTATTATCAAGCTGTAATTTAATAACTTATCTTTACCGCCTTAATTGTTTTATTTAAATTTTCACACACTATATTACATACCACATCACACCATTTATTCATATTTTACATTTTCGCGTCATTCCTTTATCTTTTCTTCTGTTAATTCACTTCTTTAATCCTTATTAGTAATGACGATCGTACTTAGAAGAGAACCTTCCTTCGAGAAACCTCACCACGTTCACATCCAGCTGAAACGCTTTAGCTAAAATCTCCGGCATGATCAAAGGCGTTGAACCAAAAACCGCGTCTGCGATTGTGGTCGTACCGGGGTTTTGGCTTCCGAGACCAGCAAACGCAACCGCGTTCGTCCTCCCAATGTTCACTTGAAAATGGATCATTCCGATGGGAAACACAAACACGTCCCCAGGATAAAGAACCTTCGAGAACAATCTGTTGTTGTCTTGGTTTGATGTCACAAACCCTACTAAGAGCGTTCCTTCGACAAGGACGAGGATCTCCGTGGCTCGTGGGTGAGTGTGTGGCGGGTTTTGACCACCCGGGGCAAAGTCAATACGGACAAGAGAGACTCCGAGGGTGTTCAGTCCGGGGATTCTGTCGACGTTAACGTTGGTAACGTTGGAGCCGACACGGTTCATGGTGTTTCCGGCGATGTTTAGTCCGGAAGTAAAGAAATCCTCGGCCTTCACGTATTTTGGGTCTTTGCAGAATTTTCCGTTCACGAAAACTGAAAATAAAAAGATGAAACATCGTTATATATATATTAATTTTTTGCATTATTGGTGTTGGTTATTGACAATACTTTATCTGTTTTGTTACTGTCCTGACTAAGTTATATGAACTGCGAACGTAACTTACTTTCTTTTATGTAGTTCGTAATTGATTTGTTTTGTTATACGTCATGCATGTTATACACTCTAAACACTGTATTCTAGTTTCAAGAGCCATCACTTCACTATTGAAATTAAGACAATGTGTATTATAGTTTCAAGAGCCATCACTTTACTTTTAATTTTGTATATAGAAACGGTAGTAATAAATTATAATTAGTACGATATTACGGAACCATATAAAGTATATAGAGATTACCGCCATTAACATCATCGACGGCAACACAAAAGTCTTGAAGAGGACTTGGGTCGTAACAAGATACAAATGAAGATGCTAAAGCCAATAAGATAACTTTGGCTACAAGGAAGCGAAGAAGCCCTTCCATTTTCTTTGTATTTTGGTATTATTTTTGTATTTCTTTTGTCTCTATAGCTTGCTTTGTTGTAAGTATTTGAGATATTGCATTTTGCCAAAGAATGTTGCGCTATATATATATAGCACAATACATCGATCGTTAATTTTTTAAGTTGATAATGGGTATTTTATTAAATTAAGAGTCGTACAAAATTTTAGTGGTCATATCTCATTGGTGAGTAGTGTTCTCAACTAAAAGATTAATAAATTTGGAAAATATCTTCAGGCAAACTTTGTAATTCTATATAACTTAAATGAGTTAAAAAAAAAAAACTTAAATGAGTTAAGTGTGAAGATGCAAATGCCTTCGGGTAGTAGGTATGGATATTTTTTTTTTTGAAAAAAAAACATGGTAGTATGCTAGTATCGCTCCAATGTTCTGTATTTTTTTTTGTAGAATAATGTGCTGTATTTTTCATTGCCAAACTACTCATATATATATATATATATATATATCTAGTAGAAATTATTTTATGTTAAAATTGGAAGCTCTTTTATATTATAGATAAAAAATAATATCTATACATATATATATGACGAGATATCATATTTCAAGAAATAAACTGTATTTGAGATTGGACGACAAATAGATTTTTAGTTCATTCTTTTTTTTTTAAAAAAAGAAGAGGCTTACGTAGAGTAGCAAGAACTTAAATATATAAGGGTTTTGGTCTAGAAAACGATTGAAATAAGTTTTTGAATAAAGTTTGAATTTAAATGTCATGTATCATCGAGCATATTAGTAAGCTGACCGTGTCTTAATGCAAAAACTGACCTGATGCTGATGACATCCACAATTTGGAGTTTCAAAAAGGAGGCGAAATGTAAATGTTCAATTTTGTTTGAGTGCTCTATCCATATATCAAATTAACAAAGTCAATAGTGAATGTTCGATACATAATACTAACCATATATTGGATTACACGACATATCGAGATTTGAAATTTCAATATATTCGTTTTTAAATATGATCAACTAGTTCAAAATACATAGAATGGAAGTGATGGCTACGTATACATCACGAGGAGAGTGACCAAAATATTCTTGGTAAGTTGGAAGATAAAAACACATTAGTGCAGAGCCACTTAATCAAAGTGCCCTAACCACTAAAATACGGTCGTTCTTATTAAACACACAAAATGTGAATATTTATTTGAAATAATAAATCACGTGCGTTGCAAGTTGTCGATGATAAATTGGGTATTGAGCTCGTGGTGGCAAGATATTCACTTATCTCAAATATTAATATATTCTTCTTATATATTGGATAAATTCCATTGCAATAATCCATGACATCAACTCCATTAGTTTTACAGTCCATTTCCGCAAGGCGGCTGCTGTAATTTATAACAAAACGATATCCAAGCATTGAATTTTCTTTTTACTAATTATCACCTGAATGACAGTGCTATCTATCATGATATGTGTTATGCAATACATGTCAAAGTATTAAACATTATCAAGTGTAGTTATTTTTCAATCTAGACGTAATTCGATCTCTATCAAGTTGGGTCAAGTGATACATACCAGAGGAGACATGGCAAGAGCCTCATGAGCTGTTATCCCAAACTGCCTGGTTTGTAGTTCTTAGGAGATTTGTCGATCGAGAATAAATCACTTGTTGTGAGACAGTCTTTTTTAGGGCTAGATAAGAGGTGATTTTGGATTCTATAATTAACAAACCCTGGCTAGGTTATTCTTGTATAGGTTGACTGAGAAATAAACGAGGAAGGATCATGAAACCTATCAATTGGTGCCATGATTAAACATAATCCTTGCATGTTTAAGATCAAATTCGAATCCGCCACGATCAATTTATACCAGTAAACTTCTCTATACAGTTTGAGATCTCCACCAAGTATACATAGAAATGAATGTGCTTAACTGGTTTGAAATCTAGATTCTTTTTTGTATCCGCATATATGAAACATTTATATTTCTTTAATTTGATCTGTAAATGGGCATGCACAGTAAACTTAAATTGGGCTAATGGGCTTTGCTTAGATTTGGGCTTTGGAGAAACCGAAGACTAAAAGAGAGTAGTAGTAAGAGCCGCGAAGCAAATAACATCCTTCAACCTTCTTATTGAGCTTCCACTTCCTCGAATCTGCTCCGTCGCCGTCGCAAAACTTCTCCTCTGATTCCGATTCTTCACCCAACGCTTAGATCGCGAAACATGAACGCTCCGGTTCTCGTTCTCAGTAAGTGCCTTCAGATCTCTCGTCGTCTCTTTGAAATCTCAGTTAGGTTTCTTACACTCTCACTTCTATGTTGCTTAATGCTTACTGCTTCGTGAAAATGTTTCAGAGGACTCTTTGAAGCGTGAATCTGGAACGAAGGTTCACCATGGTAACATTCAAGCTTCCAAGGTAATAATAATAAAGTCCTTTCCTTTTTGTTTGTGTGTTAGTCGTTGCTTCATTCTCTACTTTTTTGAATCATGGCTTCACCACTACTTCTGCTGGGTTTTGATGTTACAGGCTGTGGCTGATATCATCCGCACCACATTGGGTCCTCGCTCTATGTTGAAGATGCTTCTTGATGCTGGTGGAGGTAACTTTTTGCATCTTCTTCTTACTCTTCTCTATAGATCTTATAAGAGGCTAAGATTAGATTAAAAGTTTATGCCTTTTGAAAGATTCACCCTTTACAGATTTGTAGTTCTCTTTTTTTTTTTTTTGTCAAAGCTATTTTGCTTTTTAGTCTCAGAGTTAGCTATACATAAACCCTAGTCTAGGTTAAGGTTTATGCCTCTTGAAAGATTCAGTCTTTACAGATTTGTAATTATCTCCTTTGCTAATTTTACTATTTGTTTGAGGTTTTTTTTCTTGGATCCTTTCCCTTCTTCTATGGTTATGGGTGTTTATATCTGCTAAGCTCTTTGTTTCTGGCTCTTTACAGGAATTGTTGTTACCAATGATGGAAATGCTATCTTGCGTGAATTAGATGTTGCTCACCCTGCAGCTAAGGTCTTACTTCTTCTCCTTTTCGAACGTTCATGTTGTCAGTCTTCTCATTTTGTTCTGATATATTTTTCGTCTCTCTGTTTTGATTGCAGTCGATGATTGAGTTGAGTCGCACACAGGACGAAGAAGTCGGTGATGGGACAACATCTGTGATTGTTCTTGGTATGTACATTATATCTTATGACTCTTGTGTCGAAATCATTTTCTGCAACTAGATTTTCGTTCACGAGTAATATAGGCACTGGTGTGATGTTTTATTGTGGATATGGTACTTTAAGTAGTGTGCATCTGTTCTGAAAGCAACATATATTCTGCTGCTTTTACTGACTGATTTTTTAATTCCGAACAGCTGGTGAAATGTTACATGTTGCCGAAGCATTTATTGAAAAGAGTTACCATCCTACTGTCATATGCCGAGGTATATACTTGCGTATAATATGCTACCATTCCACACCGTCACAGTTTTTACTTGTTTTTCATTTGAACAACGTTTTCTTCTCTGCAGCTTATAATAAGGCTCTCGAGGATGCTATCGCTGTTCTTGACAAGATTGCCATGTCAATCGATGTCAATGACCGTAAGTCCACTCCTTCTTCTTCTTCTTCTTTGATATTTTATCAGCCAGCGGTAGATGACTTTTCTTTCCTGGTCTTTGACTAATTACTCATGTTTTCTGTTACAAAAAATGTTTATATTGCAGGTGCAACAGTACTAGGATTAGTCAAGAGCTGCATAGGAACAAAATTTACCAGCCAGTTTGGAGATCTAATTGCTGTGAGTACTTAAACTAGTAAAGAATCTTGCCTTATACGTCACATGTTGGATTTTACTGTTTTACCATATGTGTTTCTTTTAGACTGCATGAGTAGCCGCTGTTAAAATTATACGACACAAACACATTTCCTCATCTACACATTTAAAAGCTACATATTAAGTTCTCGCAAGTGACATGTTGTATAGCCTGTATTCCAGGTTGTGTGAATGGATTGTTACAAAGTATTGTACTCATGTTCTTACACTTTTTTATGTGGCTCTTTTAGGATTTGGCAATTGACGCCACAACTACTGTTGGTGTTGATCTTGGACAAGGATTGAGGGAGGTGGACATTAAAAAATACATCAAGGTTGAGAAGGTCCCTGGTGGGCAGTTGGAGGACTCCAAAGTTCTCAAAGGAGTCATGTTCAACAAAGACGTAGTTGCTCCTGGTAAAATGAAGAGAAAGATTGTCAACCCACGGATTATTCTTCTCGACTGCCCCCTTGAGTACAAGAAAGGTGAAAACCAAACAAACGCCGAGTTGGTCAGAGAAGAGGACTGGGAAGTTCTACTGAAACTCGAAGAGGAGTACATCGAGAACATCTGCGTGCAAATACTGAAGTTCAAACCAGATTTGGTCATCACGGAGAAGGGACTTAGTGACTTGGCATGTCACTACTTCAGTAAAGCTGGAGTTAGTGCGATTCGTAGGCTGAGGAAGACGGATAACAACAGAATTGCTAAGGCATGTGGAGCTGTGATTGTGAACAGGCCTGATGAACTTCAAGAGTCTGATGTTGGTACTGGCGCTGGCTTGTTTGAGGTCAAGAAAATAGGAGATGATTTCTTTGCCTTCGTTGTTGATTGCAAAGAACCCAAAGCATGTACTGTACTCTTAAGAGGTCCAAGTAAAGATCTTCTCAACGAAGTGGAAAGAAATCTACAGGATGCCATGTCTGTTTCAAGAAACATCATCAAGAACCCAAAGCTTGTTCCTGGTGGAGGAGCCACTGAGTTAACCGTTTCTGCCACTTTAAAACAGAAGAGTGCAACGATTGAAGGAATCGAAAAGGTTTAGCTATGGTTTTCACCGCTTTGCCTGTAGTTATAATCTTGTTAACGTTGAACGGGAACTCTAATGCTTGATTGTTATTTGAAACAGTGGCCTTATGAAGCAGCTGCTATAGCTTTTGAGGCTATTCCACGTACTCTAGCTCAGAACTGTGGAGTTAACGTGATCAGAACCATGACAGCGTTGCAAGGAAAGGTACCCTTTCGTCTACCATTGTTTTCTCATATCTGACATTTTCTGGTACCGAATCTTTCTCTCATTGATTGAATCTTTGGTATTAGCATGCAAATGGCGAGAATGCTTGGACTGGAATCGATGGAAACACTGGTGCAATAGCTGACATGAAAGAGAGCAAGGCAAGAATAAAGAAAGCTTTGCTTTGTGGTGAATCTATAGTTTTTAACACTTTGAACTTTTGTGATTAGATATGGGATGCGTACAATGTGAAGGCTCAAACGTTTAAGACAGCGATTGAAGCGGCGTGTATGCTTCTGAGGATTGATGATATAGTGAGTGGTATCAAGAAGAAGCAAGCTCCAGGAGCTGGACCTTCAAAGCCTACAATTGAGACAGAAGGAGATGCAGACAACGAGCAAATACTTCCTGACTAGAAAATTTTGCTCTCCACCAACACAGACTTCTTCTTTTGTCTTCTTTGCTATTTTAGTTTGAAATGTTTGTGAAACTTGACAGTCCCTTTAGTATTTTATGATTTTGCATTTAAATTGTTTAGACAAGATTTTGATGTTGAGGCTTATTTTAGCTTAATCTGAATTTGCTTAATATTAGGATTATAATACAAAACCATAGAATTCTACTAGAATTCTAGTACAAGAAAACTGAATTTTATTTGATGGAACATTAAGTTTTATTTCAAAAACATACTCCCTCCAAAAAGTTGAGATTAAAGAGTTATGTTTAACCATAACCATCACATCAATACAGTCACAATCAAGCATTAACGCTTGTGATAGTTAAACATTACCATCTAGAAAAACAAAATGGTTTGTTGTAATCACAAAGATCAAAGCGGAGGTTTGAAGTTCTATTTTTATCATAGCTATCATAGTCACTATAGTCATAAGCTATAGTCATGCATATGATAGTTAAACATCAGTAAATGCTTTAATGGGTCAATACTAAATCATGCATATTGACAACACATAAATTTCAAAATAGTTTAAAATAATATTAATAAATTATTATTGTTATTTAATATTTCTTGAAATCATTATATTTTACTTTTTCATTTTTACTTTTCTATTAAACTCCTAAAGACAATCAAATCAAACATCTATAAACAATATAAACGCCGAATCGCCAGAGGAAACAGATGAACCAGAGCCAGGGCCAGATGAAGTCGATGAACATGAACCACATGAACATAGAAAGAGGAACAAGAGGAACATGAGCATGAGCAACAAAAAATTGAGCAGGGTTTAGATTGGGGAACAAACAACTAGGTTTCCTGAGAAACACAAGGATGATGGTTCCAATGAAGAAACCTAATTAGGATCATTTTAGTCATGTGTCGTAGAAAAGCAAATGAACCGGCTAAACAGCCATTGCTAAAGCCAAAATCATTAGTAGTTTTTAGAAATAGCAAAATGGATACAATGTGAAGAAAATATAGATAGACACATGGTAGTCTTATGATTTTGTATTTTAACTTGGCTAGACAAGATTTTGAGGTTGAGTGAGTGATGAATTTTGATTGGTGTCATCAAAAGGTTTATGATTCACAGATTCTTTTAGACTAATCTGAGTTTGGTTGTTTGGTGTTGCTGCCTTTGGTACAGCGAATCAGAACATTAGGATTATACTACAAAAACATGAAATTCTATTACATAATTAGTACACAAACTTGGAATTCTAGTATAAGAAAACTGAATTTTATTTCAAAATCATTGCATTTTATTCCAAAAACATATTACCTATGTTCCACAATCAAGATAACACATTAGTTTTGCCTCAAAAATGCATATTTTCTGTGTATTAATTTTCAATAAAGTTAAATCAATAATAACTCAATTTACAATTTTTTTTGAAAGTTACAATTTACTATAACTAAATAAAAAATTCATAAAAAACATAAAAATTCTATCTTTGTGGAACAAATTCTTTTTCAAAAATTCTTATATTTGTGTAATGGAGGGAGTAGTATTTTTCTGCAAAACCTTAGAATCCTACAACATAAACATGAACTCTATTTCAAAAACATAGAATTTTACTACAAAAACATAAAAAGTCACACAAGTGACTATGAATTGTGAGAAAAATTTTCATGGATTTTGATTGAGAAAATACCTAACCTGAATCAACAAGTTGGTCTTATTACACTAATGTTCCCACGAAACAAAAGAAGTAACAAAAGAATTCAAACATCAACAAGAAAAAGAAACAAGAAAAAACACTCAAAGAGACGTATGGTTTCATTCAGTTCTCTTCTCCACGTCCTGATGATCATCCTCCGCAAGCATATACCTCTTCCAGAACCAATGTGGCTTCCACACTCTCTCCCTCATGTCATCAATAGCGATTCCTTTAGTCTCCGGTATGAAGAACATAGCAAACAGTCCCATCACAATGATCCAAGCGCTGAAGAAGAAGAATATCCCCGATCTCATCCCGCAAAGCATCGACAAGAAAGCCTGCGCGATCACGAAGGTGAATAACATGTTGCACGAGACCGCAACAGCAAATCCTGCACTTCGAGTTTCCAGAGGAAACGTCTCGCTAGGAATTAGCCATCCTAAAGGTCCCCATGACCAAGCAAATCCCATCACGTAAACACACACAAAGATCACAACCACTAAGGCTTGTGGCTTTGCTAGTGTTCCCGTGGTGCCCAAGTCTTTCGCTAGGATGATTCCAATGATCAACTGTTACAAGAGTTTGTTAGTCTTAGAGGATTACTTGTGAAACAATATACCTACTTCAAGATTTGTTTTTGTTTTAGAGGATTACTTGTGAAACAAGATACCTACCTGGCAAATGAGCATGTGAACGGAAGATTGGAGAAGAAGGAATCTCCGTCCGGTTCTGTCCACGAGGTAAATCCCGACGAACGTACTGAGAACATTGATTACTCCGGTGATAACAGCAGAGAGAAGAGCTGCATCACTTCCAAAACCAACGGTCTGGAACAAGACAGGTGCGTAGAACATAATGGCGTTGATTCCTGTAAACTGCTGGAAGAATTGTAGAAGCATTCCGATGATGAAAGGTGGGCGACTCGCTGGCTTTAACAGTCTCCTGTAAGGGTCCTTGACTTGACTCGCGATGTCGCAGGCATTGACGATAGATTCATACTCCTCATCTATATCGTCAACTCCTCTGATCTTCCTTAGGGCTTCTTTGCCTTCTTCGTTCTTGTTGCGCTCGATGAGGCTCGTGGGAGTCTCGCAGATGATCAGTGAACCAAAGAGGAGGATAACGGCGGGTACAGCAGCTCCAGCGAGAGCAATACGCCATCCGTGAGGGTGAATCGCGGCAGTGAAGTAATTGACAAGGTTGGCAATAAAGATTCCAATAGTGACCATGAGTTGGAATACAATGTTGAGACCTCCCCTGAGCTGAGCCGGAGCAATCTCGGAAAGGAAAAGCGGCACTGCCTGCAAAAATGTATATATATCAAGAGTCGGCCTGAAACAATTATGATATAAAAATTGAATTATCCATATATAACAAGCATTTAAAATATAGGGACCAAAGCAAATGTTTTCATTTGGCTATTCCCATGACCCTTGTATATATCTACCTGATTGCCAAAGCCTACACCGAAGCCAAGCAAGATTCTTCCAATGATCAACATAACGATGTTAACGGCTCCTGCGGTTAGCCCGACACCGATCAAGAAGAAGACAGAAGCAAACTGCATAGTGGGCTTCCTTCCAAGTTTGGAACATACGGCTGAAGCCAAGAAGCTGGCCACGAGGGCGGCTAGGTAAAGAGACGATGTGAATAGCTGCAAGAACTGGTTATCATACTTGCAGTAATTGTTCTCATGAACGTGCTGCTTCCTCTCCCACACCGAGGGGAAAAATTTCTTCAAGAAATCGTCCATTGCCGTAACTCCACCTTTAAAATCATTAACGTTAGGTTAAACAAAACCAAGAACAGGTAACTTACAACACAAGTTAGGCTTTTGGAGTTTTGTTTCCTTGAAACACAAGTAAGGTGAAAACTGATACAGAGAAAGAGAGTAAACCGGATATTCCAATGTCGTAACCGAAGATCAAACCGCCGAAAGCGGCAATTACGACGCAGACAAAGACATAGACAGTCATCTTGGCTTTGAAAGCCGGAGCATTCCCGCTTGAGGATACAACAACAGCCATGTTCGATCAAACACCACCACTCAAAAACTAATATATATCAAACTGTTTGTATATGTGTCGTGTGGCTGTTTAAGCTAAAGATGAAACATAAATGAAACTGTAGAAGACAGAGACCCTGCTTGAAGTGACAGACACTGTTGGATAGAATATGAAGAGGAGATCACATATTTATAAGACATGTCATATAGTCTCAGACCAAACTGAGATCCAAACTTGTCTAAAAATGGGATTGTGTTTCCAAAATAGCAGAGGCGAGATCTACGGTTATTGTATGGTCTGTAAATCCTTTTTGTTTATTTTGGATAATGATCTTGTTTTCTCTTTTCCCACTTATTGTTGAATCACATATTCAATAAAACTGTATTTGAACGTTTCTCAATATGTACAGTCACCTAAATGTTTTTGCATTTGATTATTCTACCATTTGGTACTTCACAATTCATCTCGTATACAACTTAAACTGTTTGTTTCTTTCTTTGAGAGTTTAGTTTTTCTCTTTGCGTATGGAGATAGTTATACACTTTGATCAGGAAAAAAAAAGAGAGGAGATAATTATACACATTTTTTTCCTTAATATCATTTTGAATTCATGTGGAAATAACTTACAGAAACATCAAGATTCAGTCCAAAATGAAAAGAATAAAAACAAAACAATCAAACATATGATTACATGAAACTAGAGTTACTCTTCCCTACTAAGCCAAAACATGTTTACCTGAGAAAACATCGACATTTATAGCTTAGTGTCAAGCTCACACACTTGCATCTCCACTTCCATTGAAGGAAAGCTTAGTACTAGTTTACAATGCGAAAATGTATTTAAATGTGCCTTAAAGATTCCCAACACTGTGATTTTTCCAGGCATATGCGCCTTTGTCTCTATCACAATTTTTCTTTGCAATACATCTTGCAAAATATCACCTAAATCTGCAACAAATTTATCGATCTGAAGAACGAGAGGACATGGCAAAAGCGCTGAGCCTTTGGCTGGGAGTGTAGTCGAAGGAAGAGTGATATTTCCGACTAGAATATCTCTGTAGTAAACCAAATTTTCCACCGTCTTGTATTCAAAATCAGCAAGGTTGGGGTTCTTCATCAGCATCTGAAGTGTAAGAGTAAAATTTAGCTGGACATCATGCGTTGGTGATACATATGTGGATACGCCTTCGACAGTTGAAGACACTGTTTGTAATATAGGATGTTTTGGTTTGAACACGGTTTGCGCAAGAACCAAAGTGATCATGAAGGTGATGAAGAGGATGCAAATGACTCCAGAAACTATATAGCAAATGCGTTGTCTGGTCATGACTATTATAGTGATGTTTTATTTATTGCTTTTGTTTATCTAAAACGTATCAGGCTTTACAAAGCTGGTGCTATTTTATAATAGAGTTTCATACAAGGATAGATAAACATAAGAAGAATGAGTTTGCATACATCGATCTGTGATAATTGTATTCACTGTATGACAGTAATTAAGGTGGATGTTTTTTGATTAGGAAGATTTGATTTCCTTCGCTTAATATCTCTTCCCTTTGAGACAAGCACACCTACTTTGAATCATTGATTTGTAAAGATTTCTTGGTTTTATTGCATCATAACTTATATACGAGATCCTAAATAGTTTAAGGATGGTATTGAAATGGTAGCAGATTATTGTCAATTGGTAAACAATATTTTAAAGCATGATTGGCTGTTCACGAAGATCATGTACCGACATTATGTGTTAGCTGTTTATGTTTATTGCCCTCCTCCATGCACTCTCTCGTTTAAGTCCTAAACTCCCATTGACCGACCATTCTTTTCTTATAAATTCAATCTCGATCGCTGCACTTTAATTTATTGATTCTACAGTTACATGGCTGGTCTTTATACTTAAAATCTTTATTGGTTTAAAATCAACTCTAATTACATGTCTGTAATTTGTCTCCTTGTGTCTCCCCCTAACGTGTCCATGTGGTCGTCTCCCTCCTTAGTACTATTCAAAACTCGTTTTAATTCTATAATTAATAGTTAATTTTATAAATTCACTCTGTTTCTCCTTTTAAAGACCGCTCTCTCTCTCATTTGCATATTGTCTCCTTCATCCATTACTATAGTAGAAGATATGGTTTCAGAAGCGGTTTCAAAGACAGAATCACCACCGTTGATTGGACCTCGTATCTCTTTCTCAGACGGTGGAGATTTCATCTGCATGAGCCCCGTAACTTGTAAAGAACTAGAGAAAGATTTCGTCAAAGGGTCAGTGAAAGTCTCCGACTTTGAGTTCTTGTCGGAGAATGCGAGTCCACAGAGGATGCACACCGCCGACGAGCTCTTCTCTGAAGGAAAGTTGCTTCCCTTCTGGCAAGAAAAGCACTCGGAGAAGCTTAAAAACGTTAACTTGAAGAAGACCAACGAAGAAGAAGAAGAAGAAGAAGAGAATCGTAAAGTTGAAGCAACGATGAAGAGTAACGATAATAATAATAGTAAGAACAGAGTGAGTTGGTTTATAGATGAAGATCCATCTCCTCGTCCTCCAAAATGCACAGTTCTTTGGAAAGAGCTTTTGAGGTTAAAGAAACAGAGGAACTCTAAGTCGTCTCTGTCTCCTTCGTCGTCCACGTCATCATCAAGCTCGGTTGAGGATAATAAGAGAGAGGAGAAAGAAAGGAAGGGAGGTAAGAGAGGACTAGAGAGGACGAGGTCGACGAGTATGAGGATAAGGCCGATGGTTCATGTCCCTGTTTGCACTCCTTCTAAATCCTCTGTTCCATTGCCTCCTCTGTTTCCACTTAGGCTTAAGAAGAACAGAGTTGGGAAAAGCACTTGACAAGTTTGAATCTTTTTATTTGACACAGCTTATTTGGTTTATTAGTTCGGATTCTCATGTGATCAGTAACTCTAATGCTTGTGATTAAGCATCGTAGGTGTATTTTTGTTTTATAAGTTGAGATCTAATGTGTGGGAGTGTTAAGAAATTTTAGTAAGATCTGTTCCTCTGTTTTTAGTCTCCATTCTTATCTATGGGTCCAAAAGTATGTCATTATCAACAGATGAAGATGTGATTAAGATATGTGGTATATTAAAATGTGAAATGTGGGAGACAAAAGAGAAAATGACGATAACAGAATAATGATGAGCAATGAGATAGAAAGAGCAGAGTAATCTGTTTGTTAGTTAATGATGATGAAAAGACTGATGGGCACATGCAAGTTTCAGATGTTTTCTCAAAAATTTACTTTTCTCTGCACCAATTGATTCTGCTTCACCATTTTGGAACTAGGCTCCTCTTTTTACAGACTTACAGCTCTCCCTTTTCACACTTCTCTTGTACTCTTAAGACATCTTATTTGGTACATTACTTGATATCTGATCTAAAGAATCTCTACAAGTCTGAATCCAGGTGAGAAAGGATATAGTTGAGTATCATCCCATAAACTCAGTTTATCACAAAGATTCATAATACAACAATGATATAAATTTTTGTATTCAGTACACAACATATGCAATCAGTATTTCCCTTTGTCCCCCAAAGTAAGTGTTTAAAAGAATGAAGCATTAAAGATATATATGTTAAGTAGCATTGTACACGTGAGGCTTCTAATTTACAAAAACTATAACACAAACTCAAATCATTTGTCGTCTTCTTCTTAAAAAGGCTGAATCAACGTGGTGGTTGAGTCAAAAAGGGATTACCAGAAACCCTGAAGTAATAAAGCATCAGAGAGTAGTTGTATTAGCCAATTCAAAGGTCATATTTGTATGGTGAAAAAACACTCTTGGTGTTTTGATAGCTTACCTTAGCTCAAGTCCTGGCTTCTGAAGAAGTTTGCTAGGAACCTTGCCAGTTAGGTTATTGTTTTGCAAGAACCTAATAAATCCACAAAACAAAATAATACTAAGTCAGTAACTCATCCCCCATGGCAATAAAATCGCGACAATGCAATGATGTATAGAAGACATTGGTTGAAGTAAAGCTATGGACATGAGAATATAGTGCACTGTTTACTGTGACCTTTGAATCTTAAAAAGTAAAGCTAAAAAGACAAAAGGTGTAAGGTCTTTTCCACCCACAGGGCAAAGAATATTGAGCACAAGAAGCTGACATTATGCACATCTAGAGTAACCAAAGGACTGTATATAAGTGATATGAGACTTTGAAACTTACAGCTCTCTCAAGCGAGGCACTCCACCGAAGAATGAAGGAAAAGTTCCACTGAAACTGTTGTCTTCCAAGTGCCTACAAAGGTAAAGAGATGAGATTAGCTTAGGAGTCTCTGTTCAATTGCCACATATGGAGCAAAGCTAGTGAAATATAAGAACTGCTTACACTGATTCCAGAAACTTGAGTGAACTGAAGTCAGGTATACTTCCCGAGAGAGAATTGTTTCCCAGCCAACTGTGCAAAACGCAAGAACATCAGTTTTATGTTTTTAACGGTCAGGCATATAACATGGAGGTACTTTACATGGAGGACAATGCTGTTAATTTGGCAACTTGAGGTGCTAGTGAACCTGTAAGTCCCATACTAGTTAAGTTCCTAGAAACAACAATGGATTAACAAAAAGACTGTTAGAAAGTTTCAAACTGATTCATAAACATAAACACAGACGACATTTTAAACTCACAAAGCTACTATGCGAATACGAGGGCCATCAGAGCAGGTAACACCAGTCCACGAGTAGTTTTTAGGCATACAAGGATCTCCGTTCCAATCAACCGGTACGTTCTTGAAACTTCTTTTGATAGCATTCAGAGCAGTCGCTGCTCATAAGAAACACAAAGTCAGCATGTTATCAATCAGCTAATAACGGCTTATCAAAACAAACAGTCATACCATCTCGAACAAGAGTTTTCCCTCCAAGAGATATCAGCTCAAACATTTCACCACCGTTGACAAGAGGGGCAAGAGTTGAGCCACTTGCAGGAGTTAGAGTCAACGTTGTGAGACCTTCGAGAGGCCACCTGCTTGCAAATATAACCGAACCAGCTGGTGTAACAGAGAGGTCTTTATAATATGCTATACGATTCACAGAAACATCAAAGACTCTGGTTCCATCTCCCAACGAATCAGAGTCATGAGCAAAGTATAGCGCGATGTAATAAAAAGACTTTCTCAAGGGCATTGGTGGCCATGTGAACTCCAGAGGTTGACCCTGGTTAGCTCTTAGATCCGTGTTGAATATCCTCGAAGGAGGGAGGTTCCAGAAACCAGATACTTCTAGTTTCCGATTGTTTGGTACTGTCGAGTTTAGCGAGTAAGGCTCCCAAAACCTATCAAACTCATCATCTGGAAACCTGAAAGCGACATACATTTGAATGCTCATAGATTAACAAGAGAAACGCTGAAATAACAGTATGCTACTACTTACTACTGAAACATGGAAGAATCGAAATCTTAGATCAAAACAGTCTAATCACAATAATAAGTCAAATGGTAAAACAAGTTTGGATGGAAAATTGAACTATATATATAACCACACTGCATGTATTAACTAAGAAGATGGTATACTATATCAATAGCAAACTCAAAGACCAGGACCGGTACTGAGATTTTGAAGACTAAGCTATTTTAATTTAATTTTAATTTAATTTTATGAACTTATGTTTATGAAAATTCTCTCTTAAAATTCGAGGGTGATAGACGAATGTTTCACTTGCCTATGTCCAGGACCGGCTCTGCTCAAAACCATTTCTAGTATTGACTACATTGCCTTCATATCAAAACATTCAACCTTTCTTACTATAACAAAGCACTAATCTCTAAGAGCTGTACTCATTCTCTAGGAGCATTACCTGATGATTGGTCCACTGTAACCAAACGCATGCCTAGCAACAAGACTAAGCCCAAACTCTTTGAACTCAGTTGAATTATAAACAGTACCATCGAGCCTAACAACCTCCAAGGCCGAGATAAACGGATCAGAAGTTGTATACGTATTCGAACCAATGCACACGCTTATGGACTTCCCCTGCGCTAGAAACACCCCTTCGTAATAAGAAGCTAAACCGTCCGCGTAATCGGCCGTGGTGTTGACCACTCCCCAGAACGTCCCGTCGACGATCTGATCGAACACCGGAGGAGGAGTGTCTTTGCCGTTGACTCCTCCGTAGAAATAAGTCGTCCTGATCATGTACTTCCATCCGCGGGAGACGGTGACGACGTAGCAGAACTTGCGGCGAGTGGGGGAGAGGCTGAGAGGGAAGGATCTGAGGGTCGATAAGATTTGGTCGAGGACTTTTCCGGTGACGTTCTTGGATGTTCCGGCGGAGATGAGGTCAGAGTCGGATTGCCATTTACGGCCGTTGATTAGGGAGGAGGCGGATGCGCCGCAATCGATCAGAATCGCTGAATCAGAAAAAAGATAATGAGAGAGAGAGAGAGGGGGAGAGAGAGAGAGAGATGGAGGGCGTACCGGAGGGAGGAGAGGGCTGACTCTGAGAGAGAGAGGAGGAGGAGAGGAGAGATAAGACGGCGAGGAGAATGAGGCGGAGGTAGGGCATGGCGGCGGTTGGAAGAAGGAGGGGGTGGGGGTTGACCTGACCCTCCAGCTCCAGAGATGAGGAATGACGAAAAAAGCAGACAGGACACAGGAACAGAACAGGTCAGAGAGGTTGAAGGTGACGACGTGATCTCTTTATTTGTATTCCAAGTTAGGTATTTTTTTTGGTTCTTTCATTTTTGGTTTTCTTCTAGAAAATAAAGTAATTGTTTTATTGTTCTGTTATTTCTGTTGTGGACGGTCTATGTGAGAATTGAGAACTAAACCGGCGGTCAAAACCGGTTCGATTCAGGCCTTGCTTTTGTTTCAATTTTCTGAGTATTGTCAAACAAAGACATTGTATTTGTGATTTGTTCCATTATATAATTGCGTAATGTGTAACTGAGTATATCAGTTTAGCCTTTTCATTAGGTAGTGATTGTTCTTTTAATAATGTTTCATGCGGTTTGAAAAGATCAACTAATTAAATTACTCAAACTTTGTTTCCGGTTTATTTGTCTCTGTAATTTGTTTAGTATATTTATGTTTGATATAATAATCTTCAGACAAAAAGATCTGCACATATATTTTATCTACTAACTTAGGTTCTTAATCAAAAGTGTAAAATTCATTAACATTGTTAACTTAACTAAACTATACTATATCTCAAACTTTAAAAACCCATTTGGAGGCACTTTGTAATATACTTCACGTTACCTCAGTATTATTTTTTCTTTGCTTACTTCAATGCAAATTTGCATATAAAGCTTTGGATGCAAAGCGTGTTCGTGCCCCCTCAAGATTTCATTTCATGTGCTCAAAATAATTGAAATTTATATTTTGCATTTTGTGGAAAGCTCATACACGTCTACTTTGTGGCCGACCACGACGGTCCAAAATGTCTCTAAAATATTCCTTATTTAGTGGACTATTGTTAAATTAATAAAAGAGCCTAAATGCATTTGAGATGTTAAGATAAGGATAAGCAGAGCTGTACGTAGAAGGATGTTGATGCTAAGTCAACGGCATCTTTATAAATACAGGAGTCCAATTCAAAAAGTTCTTAAATCTTAGCAAATGGTGTTTTGTGAACATAAGGCAATTTTAAACTGTTCTATATAAGAAAATAACTAAACTTAACCCGAGACCATCTAAAATAAATGCATTACATGTTAGATTGCAATAAGTAGCATTGGCAATAAGAAAATATTTCTCTAAAGACTTCTAAAACACACACAAACATACAGGTACAAGAAGAGACCAAACTCAACTCAATTCTCACCTCAAATTTTTCTCAGTTTCTTCTACTTCCATTGGAACTTTGAGCTCTAGAGTCGGACGAAGAACAAGTAAAAGAGTACCTAGACCTCTTCTTCTTATGAGAACTCCACTTGAATATTGGCTTTTCATCATTCTCTTCTTCACCATCTTCTTCTTCTTCTTCCTCAGACTTCTCTACTCTCTGTTTCCCACTAATCTCCTGTGTTCTTTCCTCTTCTTCCTCTTCCTCGCTCGTCTCATCACTCACCACTTGGATAGGCTCTATTGCTTTTTTACTCGTCGATGTCTTTGCGTTGCTTGCTTTCTCCGCTCTCCTCTGTTTAATAGTATATGCTGACACGTCTTCACCGCTCTCCACGGCTTTCATCCACTGTACCTCGCTCAGTGAGTCGCTATAAACGATTTCTTTACGCTTTCGCTTGCCTGTGACGCTCCCGAAATGGTATTTCGCGTTGTTCGATTTGTCATCTTGGCTCTGTGTGGTGTATGCCCACTCAGGGACTTCCTGCTCTTGCATCAAACGGGTTCTGTAACTCTCCTTCCTTCTCCTCTCCTCGTCCATTCTCTCAAACATCCAAAACTCCTCCTCACTACGAGCCGCCAGCCGGTTTATTTCCCTCTCGCTGGGGACATCATTCCCGAGTGAGCTTGTTCCTTTGCGCATGAGCTCTTCAAGCATCTCTCTTCTGTCTTGTGCTGTTATTCATAATCACAACGCATACATTAAGAGACATATCAGTGTTCTAAAAGACCAGCTTGTTTCAGAGACTTACCAGTGGAAGTTGTGTTGAAAAGACCAGCTTGTATGACTTTGGCATCAATGCCCATCTTTTGCTTCGCACGCTCCAATATCACTTCTTCAACGGATCCAACGCTAACCAAAACAAACACTCTCACTTCCTTCTTCTGCCCTATGCGATGGGCTCGATCCTCAGCCTGTTGGTCCATCTGTGGGTTCCAATCACTGTCAAAGATAATAACAGTGTCTGCAGTCTGCAAGTTCAGACCGAGACCTCCCGCACGTGTGCTCAGAAGAAACATGAAGTAAGGAGAGTCTGGCTCGTTGAACTGCTTCAGCAAAAGCCCTCTTTGATCTGTCTTTGTGGTACCATCGAGTCTTAGGTACTTGAAATCATTAAGCGTCAAATAAATCTCGAGAACGTCAATGAGACGAGTCATTTGGGAGAAGAGCAGGATTCTATGCCCGGCCTTGCGCAGTTTTGGAAGGAGGCGATCAAGAAGCTCAAATTTCCCTGAAGCTCTCACAATCTCAGGTTTCTTCCACATGTTGTATTCTCCTCCAACGAATAGATAGGGATGGTTACAACACTTTCTCAACTGCATCGTTAGATTTTGCAGACTCTTTGACTTCCCAGATCCTGCAAAATTTTGAGTTGGATCAGCTTTAGTTAGAGATGAGTGTACAGAGAGATTATAAGTGAATTAAAAGCTGCAAACCTGTCTGAAGGCCAACCCTGCCCATGTCTGTAACTTGTTTGTAATAAACTTTCTGCCAAGCTGACATATCACACTTCAATATCACCTGTGTCTTTCCGGGAAGGAACTTCTCTACTTCGTCCTTTTTCCTTCTCAGTATAAACGGCCTTATAACCTGAAAGTGACAGTGAATCACAATGAATCATAGCATAAAAAATTTTGTAAGAAAATTTTAAGGAAAAATAGGGTGTAGAAGAACCAACATGATGCAGACGGTGGATAACCAACAGCTCCTCTTCATCCGTAAGACTAACGTTCGCACGATCAGCAAAAGGAGCATTAAACCACTCCTCGAAGTTCTGAACTGAGTTAAAGATGTGTGGAAGTAGAAAATTAAGCAGTGACCATAGTTCTTGAAGGCTGTTCTGTATGGGTGTTCCGGTTAACAGAAGCCTGCGTTTTATCCGATACCTGCATCCATGACAAACTTTTGTTAGAAAAATGTAACAGTCAGCTAACATCAGAGAAACGAATATAATGATGTACCCTGTTAGTAGAGTCTTAGCGAGAGCAGATTCATGGTTCTTCAGACGATGTCCTTCGTCAACAATCATGTAGTGCCAATCAATTTTCTTCAAAAATGCTTTATCTCTCATGATGAGATCATAGTGGGTTATCAACACGTTGAACTTCCCTTCTCCAGCAATTTTCTCCCTGATTGCTTTCCTTTCCTCCAGACGTCCATCATAAAGATAAGCTGCAATGCTGCTAAGAAAGAAAAAAAAAACACAATGGATTATATTTCCGACTCATACCAATGGGAGTAAAACTGTTTTGCCGACATACCTTGGCACCCATGCCTCAAACTCGTTTACCCAGTTCGGTAGCACAGCTTTTGGAGCCACTATCAGATAAGGCCCAGGCACACCTTTATTCTGTAGAAGATAAGCAATCAACGAAATTGTTTGGATGGTTTTCCCCAAACCCATCTCATCAGCTAAAATTCCATTTAGGTTATTGTTGAATAGAGAAACCATCCATTGGAGTCCTTCTATCTGGTAAGGTCGTAGTACCCCACCTCGTAGAAGTGAAGGCTGCTCCGTCACCTGTTAAAAAAGTACACATTGTCTAACTTAAAAAATCACTTCGTTCTCTGAGATGGCAGCAAGTTAAAAACAATTAAGCATAGAGATTAAACATTACCTTCTCTTGAATTGAATGGATAGCAGAGTTATACTGCCTCTGGCCTTCAAGTAAGTCATTGGAGTCATCATTGTTGTCAGATTCGGCGATGTCAGTATCCTGATCAGGAAGCAAGTCCTGTAATGGTTCGCTTCTTGGAGCCTCGAGTTCGGATAAATCAGATTCTGAGTCTTTCAGTGGATCAATCCCATCTGGAAGTTTAGCATCTTTCTGCCTCTGAACAGCAGCTCCCAGATTAGCAAGGAGTTTGTTAGTCTCTTCTAGAAGAGTGGTAAGTCTTTCATTTTTACTCTCCTTTACTAGTTTCATGTATGCTTCTTGATCATCGGATTTAAGGGCCATTAGCCTCAACTTTTCAGCCCGGGTTGCACGTTGTCTTTGTCTCCCATGCCATGCCTGTTAAACAATATATTAGAAACAAAAAATATCATACAGAAGCCTGGCTCTACAGTGATAACATTAAAAGATATCATACCTGCACACCATCATTTCTTTGCCTACGGCGTTTCTGAGTTGCCTGGATTTGCAACTGGAACTCACGAACTGCATTGAGTACTTCTGCGAAGAACTTCCTCTTGGCGGTTTCAATCAGATTCTTCTCCTCTTCTTCCAAACGTGACACCCTCTGAACAAAAGAAGTCAAACGCATCAGCAAGAAGTTTAAGAACTATAAACAATCTATCGTGTCATGTGCACTCGAAAATTTCAATTCTTTATCCATGTAAAATATAAGAGCCATTGTTAAAAAGGGCCTTATATCACTTCGGCTACTCAATTGCTACTTCGCTAGACTTCATTATGAGAAGCTAATATAAAGCCCAGAACCAGAGATATAGAAAGTAAATGACCTCGGCATCACGCTTCTTTCTGAACTGATCATCAGCATCCGTCGCAAAAGGATCTCCAACACCATACAATGGACGCGGCAAACGCATCATACCCCAGTCAAACAGTTGGCTACTGACATCAGCACAGTTCATACGTAGCCAGAACTCCGAGCTCACTTCAGTCCGAACCTTGCTTTGCAATTCTCGTAGCTACAACTCGCCAATGCAAAATGTCAAATACTAAACATATCACAATCGTAGCATAATAGCAAACATCACTGAGAACATCTGATGATACCTTTAGCCCATAAAGCTCGAGTAAGCACTTCCCTTGCAAGTCTTCACCTCTGGTGGAAGGTAGTTCTGATTATAAACACACGACAACAACAACATCAGCAGGTGCATTCCTCTTGAACAAAAAAAATAGTTCAAAATTGTTTTGCAGTAAGAAAGGTTACAACTTGTGAATGGTTTGAAGTAAATTAAGAGAAAGGGATATGGAATGTAACCTTCAAGCTCGGATAAGCGTCGTTGGATAAGAATCTTGTTCCGATTATCCTGCAATTCAGCCAATCGAGAGCCTGATTCAATGTTCGTTCTCTGCTTCAAAAGTGCATCCTCAAACTCTCCCATCAAATCACCTCCATAAGGAGTAAAATCATTCCCCTGCACAACAAAAGACCATTAAAGCTACAACCTTTACAACTCCATGCACAAACTAAGCCACTGAAAACATGCAGTATCCTATAAGAGCCAACCATCACCAACCTAATACTCCATATAAACAAATCACGCGACCACAAAGTAGAGAGACTCTTGAATGGATTACAGGTGGAGAAAGACCATTAAAGCTAGAACCTTTAGAACTTAAATGCACAAACAAAGCCACTGAAAACATGCAGTCTCCTATAAGAGCCAACAAACTCCAAACCTAATGCTCCAGGAACAAATCACATGACAACAAAAGAGAGACTTGAATGGCTTCCAGGGGGAGAACGACCATTAAAGCTACAATCTTTACAACTCAATGAACAAACAAAGACACTGAAAACATGCAATTATCCTAGAAACTCGAGAACAGAGTGCCCACAAACTCCAAAACCTAATGCTTCATCAACAAAAGACCATTAAATCAGCAACCTTTACAGCTCAATGCACAAACAAATCCACTGAAAACATGCAATTTGTAAAGAAACTCGACAAGAGATAACCTAATGCTTCATTAACGATTGAATAGCTTCTAGGGCAGAGAAACACCATAAAAGCAAGAACCTTTACAATCTAATGAACAAACAAAATCCACTGAAAAACATGCAATTCGTGAAGAACAGAGCTTACCGGCGGCGGAGACACCACGACGGAGGAAGAGAGAGGAGAAGAAGAAGAGGAGGAGCCATGGTAGATTGAAGAAACGGCGGCGAAGAGGTGAGGAGGCAAAGGAAGGTCGCGAGAGATGTAATTGAGAGCACAGATCAGAGACTTGGTCGTCTCAACTGGTTCTCCCCGAGATTCAACGACGCTGCTGCTCTCTGCTACCTGCTGAGCCACCATGGCGGGAACTTGTATGTTGATGTGTGTTGTATATCCCTCCTTCGATTTCAACTTTTAACTCTCAAAAATTGATTTTTTTTTTTTTTGTATTATCTTTTTTTTTTTCTTCTCAATCGCTCCTTTGCCACACCCACGAGAGAGAGACAAAGATGAGACCGGCGAGGCGAGAGATTTGGAAATCTGGCTTACGGTCTTATTATATTTACACAACTACCCCCGTCTCACTTATTCTTAATGGGCCATTGTTAAGGCCCATTTCGTTAGTTAGGCTATTAGTTATGTATCTATTGGGCTTCTATAATTATTCAGTTTGGCAACCAGAGATATTTTGTTCACTAATGAAATCACAATTATGTATGTGTTAGGACACTATTTTCATGATAATAACTTCAAATCGGATGATTCAAAAAAATTCCTTGTTCTTGTAACAGGAAGCAGATCAGACATAAATGAATTTAACCTCTCAAGGTGATCATGAAGTTGTATAGAGTGAAAAACGATGTTTTGTAAGTAGTTTCTTAGTTAGAAACTTTTTCGATTCTCTAACTTCGACCACAAACCAGTTGTAGTATCAACAAGATCTTATTATATTAGAGCTTGCACAAGTATACATGATGGATTACAAGTTAGTTAAAAACTGAAGAGATTCTCTTCCAATCAAAATTTTAGAGAGAGAGGGATAATCTCTAACTTTACAATGAATATACATACAGAGTGAGTATTTGAGTAGTTATTAATTGTTGATCAAAACTAGCATGCATTGTGAATGATGCGTTCATGAAATCAAAAAAGGCATTGAGAAACTAAATTTTAACATATAGTAATATAATATAGAATTAATATACACATAATTCAAATAATAATAAAGTTTAGATGTATGGTTCCCCAGATAAAACTATTTTCCATGCACAATTCATAATGGAAGGCATGAATTCTATTAGTAAAATTTGGAATTTTTAACTGGTTGAGCAATGCCACAAGACTCATTCAGACCAATAAGTATAAAATGATAGTTGCCAAGATATCAAATTCAATGTTTCAACTCTTCTATGGAATTGTCTAGTCTATTTCTTGGCTATTGAAAAGATCCACATTGAGAGGGTGTTATAGTCAAGTCTATGAGAACATAAAGTCTTGCGAGTGTGTTTGTTTTTGTAATGGACTAGATCGATCTATAGGTGCTAAACTTGTACATGGTTTCTTATCTATTTTGTTATTATATTGCATATCACCAATGCCTTAAAGAGAATTAATATCACTTGCCTTCTCAAATTTTTTGTCTATGTCGCAAGTACTTCCGTCTCCAGAATCCATCCCAACCATGACATTTTTTTCAAACCATTTGTGCAATGTGCTGTATATATAAAGTTGTTATTTAAAATTTTCACCAATGTGGAGGGGCTTGGAAAACATTGTATGATTATTTTCTGCTCTTTTTCGTAGAATGTGTGGGCTGAGATTCATCTTTATGTATAGTTTTTTCATTAGTTGGTGAAATTGAGTGAGTATTAATAAGTTCCTTCTATGTATGATCGATCACATAAACCTTAGCTAGGGTTTATGCTCTTTTTAGTTAGGGAAATATATAATATGGTTTGAAACAACTACTTGGTCTATTGCATGTGTGCATCAATTCTGGTTTTATTCGGTTTCGAATTGAAAAAAAAAAATGATTTTGTTTGTTCGATTTTATATGCTCATCAGATGTTATCCTTCACTAGTGTGTTTTATCTATTGAGTCCTTAGAGCATGATTATTGGGGATTCTTAAGATATAGTTTTTAGCGGAATATAAGAAACCATCTCTTAATTTTTAATTAAAAAAGCTAAGAATTGGTTCTTAAATCTCTTATTTTAAGAACCGGTTCTTAGCTTTTTTAGTTAAAAGTTAAGAGACAGTTTTTATATTCTGTTAAGAATCATTAATCAAGCTCTTAAGCCTGCATAAATTTCACGGAATGCATAAAGTTCCCACGTGTCAAATATCCAGATGGTGTGTCGGTCGTTGAATAATCTTGGTCTATCTCTACAAAACTCACCGACAGAAAAATATATTTTAATACATCCTATTACTATCACACATGCAATATGCTTTAGTTTAATTTGTTTTGTCAGGTGTATTAGTTTAATTTGAATACATGACATATTGCATGTCAGTTTATTTTAAGTTTAAATGAGAAGATATATTTGTTTCAATTCAAATAAAAATAGTAAAATATCACAATCAGAAATTATTCATAGTCTAAAGAAGAGTTGAGATAAAAACAAAAAAAAACAAAAAACTCAAAACATGTGAATGTGATAGATATCTCAGCAGAGGAAGAGACAAAAGGACATGATGAGAACTAGCAAATAATTAACGAGGCCAATACTAAAGGTGAAGCCACTAGAATCATCATCATGATCATCATCATCATGATCACCATCATCTTTTGTATTTGTATCTGTAGAATAGCTTCCTCCTGGTGTATTGGTAGTGAGAACCACAACGATCCAATCATTTTCTTTACCAATACCGATTCCCGTAAACTTGGTATCGTTCAAACTCATCGAGTATTGTGACTTGGTGAAGTTTGTGAGGACAAGGCTCGACTCTAAACGAGGAACACATGCGGGCATGATCGAACCATCTCTTGTGTCGGACACGTTTAAGTGGCATTTAGTTAGAATCTTAGGGTAATCTGCGAACTGTGGTTCGGTTCCAGGTACTGTGGCTGAGCCAGTGTCGTTGGTACATGGTCTGTTCTTGAACTGTTCAGCGATTTCGTCGGCTAGACACTCTGCGTTTTCGTTCTTGGTTAAAGTTGTGAGATTCTGTGATGTTCTGTAGCTGTTGATGCCTGTGAAAAGAACGTCCTCTTCATCTGCAAAGTCAAAAAGACTAATTAAAATTTATATAATTTGTAGGGGCATATTCACAATCTCTAATGAAAGTAATTAATCTATAGATACATGATTGTAGATTCGTATACTTGAGAAATTATTAATTGTTTACTGACTTAGATCTAGTGAAGAACTTCTAAATGAAGTGAAAGAATAGATCCTAAGAGATTTCAGACAAGATCTAAAGTAAACACAGCGAATCTATCAAGAGAGAGAATCTTCAAGAACATAGAGTTTTTTTTTTTTTGAACGGCTAAAGTATTGATTGCTTTTAATTTGTTTCCATATTTATCAAACTTTTTTTTATGTGGAACCAAGTATAGAGGTTTTATTTTTGTTGATCTTGTAAAACAATAATGTTCATTTCTTGCAAAGAACATAGAGTTTACTTGAACAAGAAGATCATGGAAGACAGAGACGTTACCAGTGTCGCCAAGCACAGGGAGGTTGAGGAAAAGAATGATGATGGAGAGAAAGAGAAGAAGTGGAAGCTTGCTGTAAATGGCCATTGAAACTGATTCGAGAGAACTCTCTTATGAGATTTTATTTTATTTTTCGTGGCAATGAATGGCTTTTATTTGTTTATATAGAAGTGAGTGAGCAAATGGTTACTTAGCTTTTACTCTTGATAATTGTTTTTATTGCTTTTCTTGTATGCTCGATTTTAACGTTGCACCGACCAGTCTAGGCCCTTTTAACTAACTTATTCGCTGAGGCTCCTATACGCTGTTAAGAGTAGGGTGCAACAAGAATAAGCCATTTGCAAAACGCAATTATTTTATTGACTATTTTCTTGAAAACTAAAATGATTTAATTGATTTGTTATTACAAAACATCTACCGTAAGTGCCAAGATGTAATCAAACACACCCCATAAGATTATATATAACTTAGCACGTTCATATGTTATCAGTCCCAAAATCAAAACAGTGAGATCCATAAATCACATACCAGATATCAATACTACTTTACTTAAAATAATTGTAAAGTAGTTCAAGTTTTAGCTTAAGAAAATCTCTTATCTATGATTTTTCCAATTTCAAATGTAGTAGTACGACATTTTATCAAACAAATCAAAATGACAACATATTTTGGTTGAATTAAGAGTATATTATACCGCAACTATATAAAAAGATATATACGTGACTATAATTATTTTGTGAGATTAATCTTTTTTTTTTCTGGAACCAGTTCCTCAAGAGAGGTTGATAACTGATTACGTGACTACGTGTGTTAAAAAACTTGTGCGAAACATATATTCAGTTAATACTTTCACATATTGATGCTAGTCTTATGTGACATTCAATTTAAATAAATTGCAGCTACTTGATAGAAAAGTAGAAAACATACAGCTGCTACCAGTGGCGGAGGCAGAAAATTTACTCAAGAGGGTCACAATTGGATTACACTTTAAAAAAAAAAATTCTATAAGGGTCAATATTCTGTTTTGGTTGGGGTCAACATAATATATTCGGTAAAAAATAATGTTATACTCTTTATAAAAATCCATGGATGTCAATTGACCCTCCTTATTACGCTCTACATCCGCCACTGGCTGCTACATACAAATGCCTACATTGTGATTTTCAATACTATTATGTATGTTCTTTTTTTTGAAAGAATTTTAAATTTATTCACTTCACAAAAAACTTTTTACAACCTAATGCTTCTTTGTATATAAAAAGAAGGGCCTATAGAATCTTTGAGAAAAAAATCGAAACAAAACTGTTTTATCTACTACCAAACCATATCTCCATGGTCTTCTTATGCTTATCTCCCACTCTCTTTCTCAAAGAAGAAATACTATTATGTATGTTCAATAAGAAGAGATTAAATATAATAGATTAATAGCCGACCAAACTCTAATAAATTAACAAAATGAAAAAGAGAGTGATTGGTTCTCTCATTTGTGGGCTTTTAGTCTCAGGGGATGAGCTTGTTATCCTCCTGCCGTATGTCTTTCGATCTTGTATTCCTCCTTGATATGGTAATGAATTTCCAGCAAGAAAAAAAATGAGAGTGATGAACATGTGGGTGTGATTTGTGCTTGTAAGTATGACTGGACATTTTATTCGTTAAATTTGATTCGATTTGTTATTCGTTTTGATTCGATCCGAAAATTCCGAATATCCGTAAACTTTCGAAGCAAATCAAATACTAAAACTCAATATCCGTTGAAATCGAAGCAAATCACAAATACTAAAATTTTGGGAAGCGAATATCCGATCCGAGCCTACAATATATAAATACATGTATATCTTGATTATATTTAAAATTTTAAATGTATAAAATTTTATAGTTATTATTCTAACATACGATTTGACAAATTCTATTTACATTATTACTTATATAAAAGCATTACATAAAAAGAAGAGAAAAAGTTTATGATAATTATAATTCTTTTCTTAAGTTTTGTGTTATTATAATTGTTAACTAAGTTTAAATTTTTTACAAAATATGTAGATTCACTACTTCTTTTAATTTTTATCTTTTATATCATGTAAAAAAATATTTACAAAACAAATTTGTATCAATATTTTAAGATTATTTGTATTAATCCAAATAGATGAGATATCCGTAAGTATTCGTAAATATCCGCAAATATCTATTTATTTTCCGGATATCCGTTTTTCCGAATATCCGTATTTTACCGAAGCAAAGCAAATCGAAAAATTAGATATCCGTGACATACGAAGCAAATCACAAATACCTTCAAAAACCCGAATATTCGATCCGTGTCCAGGCCTACTTGTAAGTCTTTTTCCTCTGAGGTCCCACAGAGATTGATTGGGTTGTGGACCTGACATGGATGATTTTGCAATCTCACATGAGACTTGTCCTTGTCCAGATTAATTTCTCTATTGATAATTAACTGAGGACTAGTTTCATGGGGTTTATTTTCCACTCGACTTCAAATAATTAGAAAAACTGGTATGGTAACAGTGAGTGAATAAATTTGTGTAAACAGTTGCATAAATCGCAGCAAATCCATTTGGATTGATGGTTACTTACTATTGCTAACTTTACAAACAACAAATCTATAAATATGAATAATCAATTAGTTTTTTTGGAACACTAATAATTACTGACTTTACAAACATCTAATCTATAAATATGAATAATCAATTATACTTTTTTAAAACACTAATAGTCAATTATTTATAATATGAATTAGTGACACAAAATCCATGTCTTGAATCTTGATTGAGGCTAAGTGAAGAGAGATGCTGCATCTCTGAAGGTTCTTCTTGGATTAGTTGAAGCTGCATGATGTAGGGTGATGCGTTCCTGGTTGTTGAGAGTTGAGTTGTTGTTGTCATAAACATATTGAGGAAACTGTTGCTTGGGGACGAGGGAACCGAAACTCCCTTGCTTCTTCTGATGAGGATGATTATTTTGTTTCTTTCCTGGCTGGGAACATCTTGGGATGAACACTCCTGTCCCTTTGCTCTCTCTAATTTAGTTGTAGTTCTGCTCATGGTACATCATATGTGGTGTTGCTGATGTTTGGTGGTTTTCTCTGAACAAGGATTTCAAATATATCATCCACATTTATTCACTAATTGAGAGAGAGGGAGAGAAACCGAGGGAGAGATTAAATTGGACAAACCTGGAAAGAGACAGACGAGGAAAGTGAGATAGGGTTCTTTTCATCTTCATCAGTGATTAAGAGATTGATTTGCTTGCTTATGTCTGCAAAGAAGACATCATCATCAAGCTCAAGGTCCATATATATCTTTCAGACTATCAGTTAGCCTTTTGCTGTTTGTATAAAGAAGTGTTTAGTAAAAAGTGGTTCAAGTGAGTTGTGAGGAGGAATATTCAAAGGGTGACATAAATAGGCAAAAGCTTGAGGTCTGAGGGAGAGGGGGTACATAGAGTCATAGAGAAATGCATGTGGGAGAGTGGGGCCAAAGTAAAGATAGAAGAATGTATAATGCAATCTAATCTGGCAAAAGTCCCCACACACACAAATGGGTCACGAAGGAAGGTCTGTATAATGGTGCTACTACTTGCAAATCCTTATGATATTAAATCAAAAGCTTACAATTCACAGCAAGAACAAAGCACCCATATCAAGCTCAACTTATATTTTTCGTTACACATGGTAAAATTATTATCTCCGATAAGGTCGGTATAAAACAAACCCATCCCCCTTTAAACCAAACTGGACCATATTTCAGATTCAGGTGAAGTAAGTTCTATCTCTACGTTTACTCGATGATCCCTAAATGGCCACGTATCAATGAGATAAGAGTTAAGTATCTAAAGGAGAATCACATAGTCTCTCACGAGCTTCTTGCTAAGGCTCATGTCATGTCACAATTACCGACTTGATTTTTTATTTAGTCCCCGATTTGTCATTTGTGAATTATATAATGACTTGATTCACTACTAGTTACCGAGTAGGTAAGGAAATTGAGCTGGTGGAAGATCGTGCGGTTGAAGTGGTATACATGTCTTGATTCACTACTAGTTACTTCATCCTTGTTTTACAAAAAGAAATTCTGGATGTAGTAGTTATTTTGTTGAAAAATCATTTTCAAATTGAAATGAGTAAGGATGCTCAGTCCCAAACCGGACCAAATAAATCGATCGATCCAAATTCCAAATAAACTCTTTATCAAAAAAAAAATCCAAATAAACTATTTAAGCTGGTTTAAACGATTATACTCTACTATTTTACTTGATATATGAAAACCATAACAAAATACGAATCAAATCAGAATTTTAAGTTCTTTACAAAATCAAAATATCAATACTATTAAAACAGGAGAACTTTTTATCTACTTGCAAATAGTCTATGTTGGACCATAATATTTATTTAACTTCCTATTATTTCTCATACTTAGTTATAGTTGAATATATTCTATATCTAATCTATTATTTTAATATTTCAAAACAAGATATCTAAAAAGATATTCTCAAGTATCTTTTTTAAGTTTGTATTTTAATAATATATTTTAATATCTTTTATTTAAAATTTAAATATACATCTTTTAATATTTACTTTTAATAGTAAAATTCGTAATTAATATCAGCTATAATAATAAAAGAATATTAATTCATTTTTATTTATAGAATAAGAAATAACATCTCCATAATATTTATATATACATATTTTATATTCATAATTAAATTACTATAACAGTTAATAAATATAAAGTAACTTAATACATTTATCTACTTATACTTCACTTTGCTATTATTAAATATATACTCTAACCTAAAATTAAGGAACGAAATAACTAATATATTATTTTTAAAAATAATGAATAAAATTTATAAACTCACTAAATTGAAGTAAACAATCAATTATCTTTTATTTAGTGATAAAAAATGATATACCTACTAATTCATAAATATACAACTGAACTTTAATACAAATGCATGAAATACATAATAATGTAATTCTTATATTGTATTAAAATTATATATAAATATTTGATAAAATAAATATTAATAGTTAGTTACTATTAATATTTAATGATATGATGGAATATGTTACTATGTTATTATTGATATTTTATGAGTATAGTTTTACGGGTTACTCTAATATATAGGTAAAATATTTATCAAATATAAAACTAATTTGAAAAAACATAAAATATACTTTAATTTATGCTTGACCACTCAGGTATCTGTTGGAATACGGGTTGGGTATTTTGAATTTTGGTTCTAATTTATATCACCTACTAGGTCCCATTATGATAAATTTGTAAGTACGGATCGGGTTCGGATATAACACATCAGCATTAGTTTAATTTATTTTTTAGCAATATTAACCCATACAAACAACAACAATTTAACTTTTAGCAATATTCATTGTTTTATATAAACTCTCGATTTTAAATATTAACGATTGAATGAATAAATATAAATCGCGTATCATAATCTGGCTTTAAAATATTAATACCACATAACAAAAAACATATGGAGACGAACAATGAACTTATAAATATTTAATGTCACAATTTTAATCATAAAATGCAAACTTTTAATTGAAACTAATCTCGGACATTAAACAAATGTATAGGATATTATATAAAATTATAACAAATAAAACTATTCAGCTTTGAAAGCTGGTCAAACTCTAGTCAATACTATTAAAACAGAGCAATTTTTATCGACTACTTTTGGACTATCAAAAGTCTAGGTTGGTCATATTATTTCTCTTCATATAATTTAATTATCTTCCTATTATTTCTATTCATATATCTAATTTAATTGCAATTAAATATATATCATGCCTAAAATTAAGGAACTAACTAACTAATCTATTATATTTTAAACTAATGAATTTAATTTATATAAATATGTAATTTCAATAAAATAAATTATATTTTATTTATTAATGTTATAAATAATTATATATGTCTATTAATTCATATATATACAACTATATATTAATCCAAATACAAAAAACAATTTCTTCAAAACCCTCACTAAATACATAAAAATATAATTCTTATTAAATTAGATATACATATACATATATATATATATATGAAAAAAATATTAATAATTCGATATTATTAATATTTAAAACACGATGAAACATGTTACTTGATATTTTTATGAATATATTTTACGGTTTATTCAAACACATGTAATATATTTTATCAAATATTAACTAATTTAACAAATATATTAACACAATTATATCATAAAACATTACATTAACATAAATCGATGCAAGAGATTATGGATCAATGGTTTAATTAATTGTAAAAAATAATTATATATATAATAAAAATATATATAAAGATTAAAATTACTAAATATTTACATTTCTAATGCGAATAATGAAATTAAATTTAAAATTTAAAATAAGTCATAAAGAAAACATCAAAAAATCTAATAACATGTGAATAACAAAAGTAAACTAACTAAATAAATGAAAATTATATTTACAAACATAAACTATTAAATTTTAATAAACATATACAAATTGTTGATGCTCAAATCTAAACTATATTAAAAGGAAGATATTCTCGACAAAGAAGGTGTCCACATCAGCACAAAAAATCAACCAATCATAATATCTAAAACTTCCATATCATTTTACATTAATACAAAAGTTTTTATAAAAAATAAAAAAAAATTCACCGCAAATCAACCAATAAAGGTTTCTGACTTATCGTCTACACTCACTTATCATCTTTCTCTCAGTAAAGCTATATGTTTCATAGGTTGTGAAGTTTCGACCTTTTGGATTCTATCTGTAAATTTAATTGCTTTCAGTTTCTGCCATTAACAGACCATTTCTTCAGCCTCCACAAATCAGAAACTGGTTTCCATTATAAATCCTATAATGATCTCACACCAGAAAGAACGTTCCCCAATGCTTCCAAAACTAGGCTTATTCACAATCTCCTCGCAACACTTACACCGCCGATCCCTTTTCTCTTTACTATCCACCTATTCCTCTCCGGCGAAGAGGAAGCTTCCCTTTATTTTCCCTTTACTCTGTCTGTAAATTCGCCACTCGACTCTTTCAACATCTTCCCCAACAACAATAACCATCTCTGGAAAAGTCGAAACGTTGGCGCAGAAGATCAGTGGCCGTCGAAGGATCATTACGCCGACGTCAACGTCTTTAGGCCTAAGAATAATCGGGGCCACGAGTTCCTTGCAATGGTGGCATCTTCCTTCAGTAAGTGAGTTTCTTTTTCCTACTTAGTTAGGAGAACCCGAATCTTCTTCACTTTTGATTTTAAGCTTAAAGGGTTTCTCAAAATTTCCAGCTTTTTCGTATATCCTTCCATTTTTTTGTGTTTCCATTCGTAATCCTAAATCTTCGGAAATAAAAATTCGTGAAATCTCAAATCCTTTTTGTTTTTGTTGGGTTAGATCCTGTAAACCAAACTTGAAAGCAGAAACCGATTATCATTGAAGTTGTGTCCTAGCACTGTTAACACAATGGACAACATCAGCTGGTGATCCATGTGACCAGAATTGGAGAGGCGTAACTTTCTCGGTTACATTGCTAACATCAATTTTATTATATTTATACTTAGCAGAAACTTATCAGGTCTTGAGCTCTGAACGCATGGGGACAAACTTGATTGATTGAATTCTATTACAGAGCATTAAGATTAATCTGTCGAATTATATTCATATTTTTCTACATGTTCTAGATCTCGGATGCTCTCATCTAATAAATTCTGGTCAGGTTGTTCAGAACAACTGCAAAAACACTAACTATTGTGCGTATGCTCGTGTTAAAGAACGTGAACTGGGACAATTGTTTCGGTGACAGCATATTCTTCCATCTTTTTGATTGCTAATGGGACACATAGTTCTTCCTTCCATCTTCTGCTATGGTGGTTTTTGGTAACATTGCTTACTATTACTGGGCTAAAGGGGGGTATCGGTAAGCTAACGTAAATATGTTTCTCTAGGTTTTTGCCTGAATATGTGGCTCTTGGTTCACTCATTGTCTCTTTTGTGGACTAAGTTCGGTTCATTCTTGAAGCAATTCGTCGGAGAACAAAAGTAAACGGGACGACACCTGATCACTGGTTGTTGAGAGTGGCTCAGTACCCTTCACGTGGTTGTCTCAAAAGCGTTGAGTGGACTATCAGATCGGCTGCAATGCCTAAATGATGGTAACCAGAATATCTCCCTTTTGAGCAAAATAAAGCCCAATTCTTTGACCACTTCTTGATAGGTTGTTGTCTCTCGGTCTCTTATACACATTGCTATAACAGGGAAAAGCTTCTGCAAATCGTCTGCAATATAGGGAAGCTTTTTGTGAGCAGGCCTGTGTGTGAGTCTCTTCAGTGCTCTCTTTGACTTTCTTATGTTCGATTCACACAAGTATTGGTCTTTCACAAAAAGACTCATCCACATTATTACATGTTCTGGTAAAAACCTTTTCTTTTACCTCTAGACTCATTGTCAATACCATAAGACAGATGGGTTTTCGACCTTGACTAGGTGTGATTGTGACTTTCTCTCTCACTCTATCGATGCACATGGCTACACTTTTCTTTGCGGTGATTGAGATGTCGATAGACACAATCACTCATAGAAAAATCAGGGGGATGATCAACATGCGCCGCATCTTCTGCTTGAAATATTAAAGACCAATGAGGAAAGAGGTTTAGAGACATCAATTGGTAGATTCATACAATATAAGCTTAAAGTTTTGTTTCTTCTTTGATTTTTGGGTTTGATTGGTTTTAGGAAATGGAATCCTTTCTCTCAAAACATTATAAGCAGATTGTAATGTCAGATGGCTTGATGATTCTTCGATTTAGAAACCAAAATTTATATTCCTGCCAAAATGCTTCTTTGTTTTCGTTACATAGTGGAGTGTTTAAAATATTTCCAAACCAGTTTAGTCAAAATTTAATAGAACGAAACAAAAGATTATCTTCTGTAGACCAAGAAATGGCTTCTCCCTCCACCACTTTTGCAATAACAGCATGCTACGAAAGATATGAAGTTAAGATATGAAGTTAGATGTGGAAAGATTACCCAACACTAGCAAATTTTCTTTAGGTCCAATAAAGTATCGTGATTTTAAATTAGTAGAAAAGGAAATTATTGCTACTTATTAATTATATAAAACAAAATTTAAATATATTAAGAAATGGACAATATAAATGAAAAGTAAGAAATTTTTTGTTTAAAATAATACTTATGAAACAAAAATCCCAATATATAATATGAATTGTTAAAGTAACTAAAGTTGTTAACACACGCATAAAAATATTTACAAAATAATTAAATCATATATGTTTGGATTTTATTTGTGTATAAATTTAAAACCGTCTGGTAATTTGTAAGTAATAGAAATTTGGAAAAGGTAATAGAAGTTTGTACACTTTTAGGATTGATACATTTATTCATGTTTGGATATATTGCACTACAACTATTTTTTTAAAAATTGAACACGTCCATTCATTGAACACATCCGTATCTGCGAGCATAATAATTTGAAATATTTTATAAATAAATACATTATCAATTCAAACCACTAGAATAGGTTACTGTTCATACGTTCAAAATATTTAATAATAAATCAAACAACAAATTTTTTTTTCAAACATACTTTTTTATCATAACATATATTTATCACATAAAATAAATTGTAAATACTCATGCGGTTGAAATATTTGGTACAAAATAAATATCAAATTCTTTACATATGACAAATTTTTTTAGTATAATAAGACTATCTTTTAACGCGTAAAAAAAATTTGAAAACACTCATGTATACATAAAATTATATATATATAGAGATCTATCCCTTTTTAAAAAAAAAAAGATTATGATGTAAATTATTTGTTTCCGATAACACAATATAAACTATTTTTATATAATGATAATGATCAAATCAATAAAATTCATTTTAACTTATGGTTAAAATTATATTAATAAATCTAATTGTTCACTAAAGTTAATAAATACTTTATAACACAATATAAGTCATATTTAGATAATGATAAGTATCAAATCAATGAAATTCATTTTTAACTTATGGTTAATTATATATTAGCAAATTGAATTATTCCTTAAGAGTAAAAAAGATTTTAGCTGCTCTAACTTTTAATGTGAGAAATTAGAAGTAAAAATCATTTTGTAGATAATAGTTTAAATTATTTAAGTTAAACATAAATAGAATAATTAAATAGAAGTTTAATTATAACAAACAATCAGCAGAAGCTGGATAAATGATCTAGTATATTTAATTTTAAGTATGCATCCTCTCGATTATTGAAATATTACCCTGACAACAAGATGAAAATTTAATTTGACTATAATAATTTAAGTTAAACCGAATTGCATATTGGATCATCTATCAGTTCAACCGTAGGATCTCGATTTTAGTTGTTTTATAGGATTTTTAAATATTTTTTTTTGAAAACTAAACCGAACTACATACAAGACCACACAATTTGTCAGTTTAACTGGGTCGGTCGGGTTTTAAAATACTCAATATAACGTTTCATTTATAAATCTAAATGTATACAAATACATATTTATATCAAATAAATTTTGAAATATTTCAAAAATAATCTCGCACTTTGAAAGTACGGGTCAAAATCTAGCAACATCTTATGTGTTTACAAGTTATATCCTAAACTAGCAGTATAAAATTTAAGTTTACGAGTTATATCCTAAACTGAAAATCTTTAAGTATTATTAATGTCTAATGTGAATAAGAAAATTAAATCTAAATCTAAAATTATCTAAATATAAAACATAATATTATAATAGATAATTGATAACAAAATAAACTAATGCCAAATCATAACAATTAACTTTGTTAATAGATTCATGATCCACAAGATTGTATAATCTTATTTTATAAAAAATAAAAAGTCTAACTTCCTAATTAGAATACAAACATATTCTAATAATACAACTAAAAATCATATGCATTAATAATTAAAAATTACTATCAATCAAGAGTTTAACTGTAACCGTTTTGAGTTATACCGGATTATTAAATAATAATGTTTTCTAAAAAACAACCAAATTACAAACCAGATTACTGGGTTTATCAGTTTAATCAGGTCCGGATCCAATTTAAACAAAAATTGGGTATAAGTATATTGTTATGCAACATCACAAATTCAATACAATTGTCAAAACTTCTTACTAATATTTTTTTTTTAAAATAGTATACACAAATATGATTACAAAAACACAAATATGATTAAAAATACAAATATAAAAATTAAATTGCTAAAAAGTTAAAATAAAAACAAAAATATACCCGCCCTCTAAAGGGCGGGTCAGAATCTAGTATCATATTAAACCCCCAACTTCTAATAAACTGATCCGTAGGGACTAGTAAATGGTACCAATTGAAATTATCAACTTTAGGAATATGATATATATATATGCTGTTAAAAAAGAGAATATGATATATAAAACTACAATATATCTGCTTGAAAAAGTTTCTTGATCTAGGTGTTTAATACAAACACATATGCACGTAACTCTTTATGTCTGCGCGCAAACGCAAAAGAAATACCTTTTTCAGCAAGTGGAAGTGGCCAGCCAAACAGGCCTACACGTGCACTAGTTAGTCGTAACCTCGAATCTCAGATGATTTGTCAGACACAGATCAAAATGATCCAGACAGTACACCTATTTGTTCGTCTTGTTATCAGTACTTCACAGCTTTGATGCTTTTGGGCCTAAACAATTAAAAAAAAAACACATCTAATTTGCCGTCTTTACCCATTAAAAAGAAGTAAATGGCCCAAAACTAATAAAATTGAAAATAAATAGATACTTGGGTATATAACGTAACTCTCACACTATATAAAACATTGAACAACAGCCAGTGACTAAGATTATCAACCTAACTACATATTCCTACCCAAATAATCTAGTCACCCAACCAAAAAAGCTTAAACCCTTTTATGATCTTTGAGCTCAGCATCTTCAACAAAAACGCCAAGTGCAAAAGAAACAAGAGCTTGTTGTTGTTTTCCTTGTTCTATCCAGCACATTGTTACAGTTCCTATACGATTTGCTTCATCGAATCGATCATATAGAAGAAGAAGATAAAGAAGCTTTGCGTTTACACAAAAGAAAGGAAGTAGAGATGAAATTACCTTTAACATTTCTTGCTACGATTACCTTTAAACATTTAATCATAATTAACAAGACATGTTTTTGGAGTTACAAAAAAAAACAAGACATGTTTTTAATTCATAGACAGCATATAAAAATATATATTGGTCTAAAATCTAAATACAGCGGAAAGTCCATTAAAAGCTTAACACAATGCAAAAATATGCACCAGCCGTGAATCGAACCCGGGTCTGTACCGTGGCAGGGTACTATTCTACCACTAGACCACTGGTGCTCGTTGATTATTTTACATGCATAATATATACGTCTCATTAATCCATTTCGCTTAGCGAGAAGATAGAAAGAAGTGTTGTTTCATCTCTTCGGAGTTGGAGCTACCTAAGGAGGTAAAATGAAACGACCTCAGCGAGAGCCACGTTACTTTTTGAGTTCATAAAACGAAAATGAACTGGATTTAGATGGGTAACAAACGCTGATTCGAAGACTGAAATGTCAGCATATGTTTGCAACGGGGCACAGTTTACGTTGTAAATTTGTAATCCAACTCGTATTAATACAAATTATGTTTTTTGGTTATACGCAGTATATGATGAGGACTCAGCTAATAAGAAGAATAGAAGATAACTCTCAAGAGATTACGAACAAGTCTCGTGATGACAAGAAAACTTCATTAGTTTCGTGTTGTGAAGGATTTTTCTTGTGAACAATTGATGGTGAGCTATTTGCCATGTCCAATTGCGAAACTGAAATAAATGAAAACGCAGAATTTACTTCTTTAGTTACTAGAAGTCTAGAATGAATATTTTCGAGGAGGATGAATGCACTTTAACCAATCCCAAACCAGATTCGTAAAACTATGTTTTGCTGATTAAAAATCATAATTTATAAGATGATGTATCTTGAGTTGTTGGTTCTAATTTGCTTATTTTCTTCGGATAAGATATTAATTATGTTCATAGTATTTCATGTTCATCTGTTTATCATGATCTCCCTTCTCTTTGGTTGATGGAGTATTTGTACTACCCAATAAAGCTTATGATGTTGTTAAAAAAAAAGATATTAATTGTGTATTTGTTGCCGCCAATGCTATGCTACGTTATGTGCATCAGTGCATGCACATTGTGTCTTGATCGAGCGTGAGTCTTCTTATTGTAAATTGATTTTTTTTTTTTTTTTGTATTTTCGTATTGCCTTGCCGATCAGTATTAGATAACGTGATAGACCATGGACAAATTGAATACCGATGCGTTAATATTTAATTAAATGGAGGCATGCACCTTTGCATGTTTTATACATATTGTAGCATAGCATTGGCGGCAATAAACATATGTCATCTTTTACACAAAAAACAAACATATGTCACGAACATTTTCTTTCCGGCTTCCCCATTTCCTGGAGTAATTAAAAAACTTGAACAACTTAAGTTTGTGACAAAGTTTCTGTCATGCATTGATATATGTTAACTTATTTTGAAGAAAAAAACAGAGCCAGAAATTTAAGAATCTCTATCACTTTTAAAGAGCAGAAATTTAAGAATTTCCAGTTTTTGGGAGGAATCATAATGAGCCGTCCATGTAGTTGAGACTCGTGAAAGAGACTTTAACAATTTAAGTTTGCTACAAGGGTTAAATTTTTAAAAAAAAATCTTGTAAATAGAGCCAGAAATTGATCCAGATTAAAAAATAACATGAGGTTCCGATCGATTGGTAATATAACGGGGAAAACAAATTGTGGGATGAAATGCTAGAATGACTAAGCAAAAAATGATATAAAAAGATAAGCAATAGTTAAATTATACATTTTGTTATATTTATTAATTTTACAAAACCATTTGATGGATCTAAAATTTGATTCCATAAAATATGAATTTCGTATAAGATACCCAACGTTTGTCTAGAGTGGGTACTCAAATAACAAGTTAAACCAAATTTTTGTGCGGTCATGATGAACCTTTTCATATTAAAAGTCAGATCAATTTTCACAAAAAGAAAAGTTAAATCACACGTTATTGCTTCTAATTAGTCTTGATTGCAAGAATTGAATAGTCTACTTATTTACATTCATCTGTAAAATATCTCTATTAACACAAACTGATATTTTCCATCAGTAATCCAATAGCTTTTTTTAAAGGAAATGCAGTAATTTAGAGCTAAAAAGAGGCACAAGGGTCGAAAGTAGAAGTAAAAGAAGGTGGTGCAAAGGCATGCACTCTAAATGAAGTTACAATATAAATCATAAAAGACATCACGCAGTGAATGTAAATGTATGCAACTTCACAAACGTGACGTATCTTTATGTATATGCAATTATGCATACCTTTCTCTACTTTGTACTTATACACACGGATAGAGAGAATAGTAAGAGAGAGAGAAAGTTTATAAGAGAAAAGACTGTCACGAGACAGCGACGTAGTGCATTTATGAATCATTGAAAAGAAAATCTAAACCCTAACTAGTAACTCTCTCGTGGTTGCGGCTGTATAAATACCACATTGTTTTGAAGAATGTATCGGAAAAGGTGAAAAGCGATCACCATCTTCTTCTTTATAGATAAGAACCGTATAAGAGATAATATCTCTGAGATATACATCTATATAACTGAATATTGATCAAAGATCATGTCTCACATCGCTGTTGAGAGGAATCGAAGAAGGCAAATGAACGAGCATCTTAAATCCCTTCGTTCTTTGACTCCCTGTTTCTATATCAAAAGGGTAACTTTCATGTTATATATTTTTCTTTCATACTCAATTTAATTGAATTTTACCCTAGAGATTGTGGATCTTTTTCTTGGTTCAATGATCAGAGATTTCTCGAATAGTTTCTTTAGTTAAAAAATATATTTTCGGATAATTGCTTTTTCTCAAAAAAAAAGTTCTCGATATTCTAAAGTTATCTTTCTCAAAAAGGTTGCATGGTAATCTTTCTAACCATGGATATTCTAAAGTTACTAATTTTGGTGAAACATGTTGTGTATATTCTCTTTGTGTTTGTCTTTTGTATATGATAGACTATGTTTTTATAATTGTTAACTTGTTAAAACAAATTAAATTTCTACTTGCATGCACCAATATATTCATAAGTATGGTCTTGTTTTCGATTGATCGGTATTATTAGGGAGATCAAGCTTCGATAATCGGAGGAGTAATAGAGTTCATCAAAGAGATGCAGCAATTGGTACAGGTTCTCGAGTCCAAGAAACGTCGAAAGACACTAAACCGGCCTTCTTTTCTGTATGATCACCAAACACTCGAGCCATCCATATTAGCCGCAGCCACCAGCACTAACGCAACCACCAGAGTGCCGTTTAGTCGAATAGAGAATGTAATGACCACAAGCACTTTCAAGGAAGTAGGAGCATGTTGCAACTCTCCTCATGCTAACGTAGATGCTAAGATTTCAGGCTCTAACGTTGTATTGAGAGTTGTCTCTAGACGAATTGAGGGCCAGCTTGTGAGGATCATATCCGCCTTGGAGAAGCTATCTTTTCAGGTTCTTCATCTCAATATTAGTAGCATGGAGGAGACTGTCTTGTACTTCTTCGTTGTCAAGGTACATATATGTTAAGCTCAATCACTACCATTAATAGCCAATTAAACTCACTAAATATCATCAGATATTAGACTGAATTTGGGGTATAAAACTATAAATCTGCGGTGAGTTAACGTCTTGATCCAGTTTATATTTGGATCAAATAACATTAATTTAATATGAAATTTTTGGTTCTTTATATTGATTCAGGCTCAAAATAATTAAATTTTACTTATGCAGATAGGACTGGAGTGTCACATAAGCTTAGAGGAGCTAACCTTTGAAGTTCAGAAAAGCTTTGTGCCTGAAGGCATCGTCTCTACCAACTAAAGCTAAAAGTATACAAGTACTAGCTAGCGTGTATCGTTACATGAGCATGTTTGACACTTCGCTAGAAATAAGCTCATTTAAACATAATTATTGTTTAACATGTATCGACCTTAAGAAAAAACCTGTATCGACCTTTACCTATGTTTTAGTTACTTACCCTTGAATTAGCTATGTTTTAACTTATATCGACCTTGTTGTATCCGAGTCAAAGTTGTAAGTAATTTTCCACGATCGTTTCCTCAGCCGAGAACGTTGATGATCTCAATCAGAAGCTGTAACTGTTGCAGAGGTGTTGTGGTGGCTGCGATGGGGAAGCAGCAGGGGAGGCTAGTGGTAGAAGCTATGGAAGAGAGCTTGAGATTAAGGAATCGATGATCTCCAACCAAAGCCATCAGTTTAATACTTTAATTACACATGCAAATTGAGATTTTTTAAAAATAACTGTTTGAGAGTTTCTCAAACACAAAAAATCAACCTTTTCTCTTTCTTATTTTTAACTTCTTTCGGTAATAAAATCTTCAATAGCAATGTTCTAAGACATCCACATTAAAAGACTTTCATGTATAAATCACTTATAATATGAACACAAATTATACTAATAATCAACTAAAAATTATTCAAAAACTTGAGAAACTTATATACAAAATCTTTGAGATAATTCTGATATAAAAATGTTCTAAGTTTTTTGAAAAATTCTCTAATTAATTATTAATAGATTTTGTGAGAGTCTCTCCTTAAATTTTTTTATCAATAATAGTGGCCTTAAACATGCACAAGATGGACATCTTTGAGCTACCCTTTAGTATACAAATTTAGATCTTAATCTGATAACAATGGCCCTAATCATGATTTTCAAAAACAGATTACAAACATCTAACCATGTTATCAAAGTGAATTGAATTCATCTAACATCATTTTTATTTTATTTCGCTGGTATTATTACCAAAACAAATAACTCTAACTGATAAAATCCAGCTCCTACTATTTTTTATTTATTTATCTTTATATACATCGTTACATACCAAATGCTATGAAAGGAGACCGATGAACAAGTAAAGTGTTCATCTCTCTCTCTCTCTCTCTCTCTCTCTCTCTCTCTCTCTCTCTCATCCTCTCGTTTCAGCCAACGTCGTCGTCACGATCCACGACGATTCAGCTCCGATTACCACCAATTATCTGCTTGGCTCCTCATTCCACAAAACAAAAAAACCTTTTCGTCTCTCAAATTCTCGACCTTTTCCCCTTCTAATTCGAAACCCTAATTCCCCCCCCCCAACGAATCAATCCCATCTAATCTCCTTTCGAGATTCCAAGACCTGGGTCTTGATCCCAAGCAATCAGATCGAAGAAACCCTCAATTTTCCCCAACAAAGTCGCCACCTTTTAAATCTCGCTCTCTGTTTGAATGGACGCAATTAGGGTTCCGAAACCACCACCGTTTCTCACGGAGTCAACCTCCCACACGGAGACAATCAACGGCACCCACGAGTTCAAGATCAGCGGCTACTCTCTAATCAAAGGGATGGGCGTCGGCAAATACGTCGCCTCGGAGACCTTCGTCCTCGGCGGATACTCGTGGGCCATCTACTTCTACCCTGACGGGAAGAGTCCCGAGGATAACTCCGTCTACGTGTCTCTCTTCATCGCCCTCGCGAGCGAAGGAGCTGACGTCAGGGCTCTGTTCGAGCTGACTCTCGTGGACCAGAGCGGTAACGAACGGCATAAGGTTCATAGCCATTTCGGTAGAACGCTCGAGAGCGGACCTTATACTCTTAAGTACAGAGGAAGCATGTGGTGAGTTTTTAAAGTCTCATCCTTTTTGTTTTTGTCTCTCTCTCTCTCTCAACATTGTAGTGATTATGTTTGATTTTAGGGGTTACAAACGGTTTTTCAAGAGGACTCTTCTGGAGTCGTCTGACTACTTGAAGGACAATTGTCTGTTGGTTCGGTGTTGTGTCGGGCTTGTGAAGTCACGTACGGAAGGACCGAGGAGTTATAATATCCCTGTGCCAGTTTCTGATTTTGGTTATCAGTTTGGGAAGCTTTTGGAAAGTGGGAGAGGAGCTGATGTTACTTTCCACGTTGATGGAGAGATTTTTTCTGCTCATAAACTGGTTCTTGCAGCTCGTTCTCCTGTTTTCAGGGCGCATATCTTTGGCCCGTTGAAGAGCCATGATACTAAATATATAGACATAGAAGACATAGAAGCTCCCATTTTCAAGGTCCTCCCTTTTAACAAAGAGATTGCTTTCTTGGTTCATTGTCTTTACCTTTTTCTTATATTGTGTTTTGTTTTTGCAGATGTTCCTACATTTTATCTACTGGGATGAATTGCCTGATATGGAAGACGTTATGGGGACAGATTTGAAATGGGCAGCGACTCTAGTGGCTCAGCATCTGCTTGCCGCTGCCGACCGTTATGCTCTCGAGCGGCTTAGAACAATCTGCGAGTCACAGCTCTGTGAAGGGATTAGCATCAACACTGTTGCGACCACCTTGGCTTTGGCAGAGCAGCATCATTGTTTCCAGCTGAAAGCTGCCTGCCTCAAATTCATAGCTTTGCCAGAGAATCTAAAAGGTAAAAAAAAAAGAACAAGAAGATTGTTCGTGTTTGCTTGAATCATCAATCTTGAAATCTGAAACCGCTCTTTGTCTGTAATTTATGTAGCTGTGATGGAAACGGATGGGTTTGATTATCTGAAGGAAAGCTGCCCGTGCTTACTAAGCGAGCTGCTGGAGTATGTGGCTAGGCTGAGTGAGCATTCTTTAGCATCTTCAGGGCATGGGAAGGAGTTATATGTTGAGGGCTGTGACGTGAATGGGAGACGAGTGAAGCAACGGTTACACTAAGTAACTAACTCTTGAGGGAAAGAGTAACTGATGTTGGAGCCATTTGGTAGAAGAGTCATGATTTGTGTATTTGTCATTTGTAAAAGGATTAGTGATTGTGATCGGTGTTGTCCAGTAAGTAGAGTGAAAATGTTGTTTTTGTATTTTTTTCTGTTTGGCCCCCACAGATTCTATGACCAAAACAACTTCTCTCTCAATTGAGTACTTAGCTTGCTTCTACAATGTTTGAATACAATGTCAGTAAGCTATCATCTGAAGGAGTCTAATTATCCCTATTAAACAAGAAAAAGATTCACATCAACCATTATTCGCAATTAGATTTATCTCTTCTTTAGTTTGTGCCATGGTATGTAAGGTCGTTCAATAAAAGTGTTCAAATTGTATATTGAGACATTTCTAAGGTAAAAAGAAAAGAAACCCAAAACTGGATTTTCTTTAGTTTTCCAGATGAACTCTGCAAACATTGAATGTGATAAGCATCTATAATGATAGGTTGGAAGAGTTCTCATCGATCTCTGATCAGCGCTTGTCTATCCCTCCCTTTAGAGCCAAATTTGCTTGCGATCTGCACAAGGTAAAATGCATGAAATGCATCAGGATCCAGTGCGCAGAAGCCAATGAGTCCAGAATAAAATGTTCTCTAAGAGCGTGTAAATATAATTATAGATCAAATCAGAGATATGAAGCAGACGAACAAAGAGACCAAACAATACAGATTATAAAAATCAAGTGATGAGTAGCCAAGAAATGGCCTTAGTCATGTGTTGATAATATTACCAGTTATATCTACAGATCAATAAATATAAGAGAGTGATTGGCAGTTGACTAGTAGCACCTAGGCACTACAATACCAGGGTATAGAAGTAAACTGAGCCAGAAATGTACATCGAGAATCATGTTGTATACAACACATCATATCAAAGTGGAATCTCAAAGCTTTGTTAAATCAAGAATCATTAATAAAGCAAACTTTTGGAAAAAAAATATTGTAAAGCAAAAGCACCAAGAGACTTTGCAAAGATGGAGTTTCCTATCAGTGAGGGCAATCAACTGGACATAAGGTGCTACTCCTTGCCTCTTATGCTTTGCTATTAGTATAATACTTATAAGCCTACACCGTGGAACCACCAGCATGAGACAAGGAACATGATTTCTAGTTAGAACAGATCTACACCAGAGAAAATCATACTCCATATCCAAAAGTTCCCATTTTTTCTTCAAATTTAACTCATCCAGGACTTTCTTTCCTTAATTTCGAACTTACTATACTCAAAACTCCAGTACTAAGATGTATATGTGCCAAGATAATATCCTTCTGATATATATATATATATATATATATATATATAACCTTTCTAATCGTTTAAAAATGGATACAGAGACAACCAGATGAATATCACAACACTATACATCACCATGTTCCTTTGATTCCCTTTCATTTCTCACTTGGAATACTCAAATCACCTCAAAATCACAGCGTATCTTATCAGCACATCCATGAAGAGTAAAAAAGCTACTCTCTTCTACCAATAGACTTCACAATTCAATACTTCATTTTCAAATGGCTAATAGAGAAGAAAACACACAATATTATTATCAATCACAAGCAAGAATCAGATGAAAACTGATCAATGCCATCAATGTCTTATGTTATGTTCAGATAAAACTCAAAAAGACAAAAGAGAATTGAAATTCAGACAAAACTAAACAAGATGAAAGATTGGGGTTTGGTAGTAATTCAAGAAAGTTACATAAGAGACAAACAGAATTGTCTTACTTTAAGACAATATTATCAATCACAAGCAAGAATCATATGGAAACTGATCAATGGCTTATGCTATATATTCAGACAAAAGAGAATTGAATTCAGACAAAACTCAACAAGATGAAAGATTGGGGTTTGGTAGTAATTCAATGTGTTATGTTCAGACAAAACTCAAAGAGACAAAAGAGAAATGAAATTTAGACAAAAACTTCAACAAAACGAAAGATTGTGTTTTTTGGCAATAATCAAAGAAAAGCTCCTTACTTTTTATGACGCCGACCACGCTTAGGTCCCCAACCCTGAAGCTTAGCAACAGGACAACCACATCTAGATCGGAAAAGCAACACAGCCCTACCATTAACCGGAGCCATCCTCCTCAGCTCAGCTCTCAGACACTCGTAATCAGGATTCCCCTCGCTCCCTCCTTTCCACGGCAACCGATCGATCTCCTTGCTCCCTCCCCCTCCCGATCTGACGCAATCCTCCGTCTGTATCTGCAGATCGAACTCCATCGCCTTCTTCATCCCCCTGCACTTCGGGTTCCGGCACTTTCTCGATCTGGGCCCGCAGCATAAGTCGAGGAACGCGATCGAGGCGGCGAAGAAGACGGCGAAGGCGAAGAGGTAGGAGGCAGGGGGGATTGAGGAGAGATCTTGGGAAGGGAAGTGGGAGGAGAGGAGGGAGAGGGAGTGGAAGAGGTAGGAGAAATAGGAGGAGAGGAGGAAGGCTGCGGAGAAGAGGACGAGGAGGAGGATTAGGAGGTCGAGGGTTGCGGAGGGAGAGTGTTTGCAAGGGTGGAGAGATGAGGAGGATCGAGAGGAGGAGGAGGAGGAGGTGTGGGAAGGGGGCATGCTGGTGGGATCTTCGTCGGAGAGATGGAGGAGATGGAGCATGTTAGGAGGAGGAGGACGGTGGCTCTTTTACATATATGCCCCTCTATTGTTTATAGACATTTTGGTATTTTAATCACCAGAAATTATTAAAAACTAGTCTTTTAACCGGTGAAATGTTTTTACCGTGCTCAGTAAATGCCAGACCTTAAATCATACAAAATAATTAAAATGAATATATTGCAGTTACAACTTACAATAAAAGATTCTGAAAGTGTATATTTAAGAAAAAACTCAATGAGGTGATTGGTTGAGATACCTCTTTAAATTTTGTGATGTAAAAATTTATCTGTATAATTTTTACTATTACATCTAATTGTATCTGTATATTTTTCATACATCACATAAAATAATGATTTAATAAATAGGAGTTTTAAAATTATCTTTATTTTTTGTAACTTTAAAAATTGACTGACATTTTAAAAAACTTAAATAAATTTTAAAAGTTAAAGAAAGTATCTACAATCCAACCAATCACCTGAAATAATAAAAAAGTTTAAAAATGAATTTTGGATAAGGAGGTAATAATACATCCAATGAGATGATAATGAGAATAATAAATATAAGATTATGGAAATGTTTATTTAAATTTTTAAATGACAAGAAAAGTTAGATAAGATTGAAGATCTCGAGACAATTAGAGTAGCTCCTCAAAAAAATAGCTAACGTGAGCTATTGTTCATAACAATTTGATCTTGAATGGTTGAAAATGTGATTTTGCGCAACACACGTTAATAACGATGAGTAGGTCTTCTTCAGCCATCAATACCATATGCCTTTGGTGATATGAGACTCTCTAAGTACATGATGTAGCGGAAGTTTATAGGATAGAACTAGAGATCCGTTGATTCTGAGAATACCCGGAAAACTAGAATAATCACAAAGATCTTATTTAGTCTAAGAATGCCTAAGATCAATGTCTTCTTAAATCGTTGAGATCACCAATGATCTACCGAAAACAAGGAACAAAGAGAAAACTCTTAATTTTTATTAATCAAATCATAAACTGAATATAAAGTTAGTCTAGACGGCTTTATATAAGAAAAGCATAAAACTCTAAAATAATAAAGATAATCATCTAAATAACTAATAAAAATCAATAATAAATATTTGGAAATATCCTAAATATTTATCTACATCATTCTCTCCGGGTTAAAGAAGATTCGTCCTCGAATCTTAACCGTGCTCTTCAATTTTTTTTTTTCTTTTTCTCCACTGATAAAATTCATCAAACCATCTGACGTGGCTTTCCCAAACTTCAATCTCATTAATCTTCTCATAAGATTCAGTCCCAAGTGCTTCCAAGAGATGATAACTCCTTTGTTGTATAACAACAACAATAATCAATACAAAACCATGATGCTCTTTAGCAATCATATGCGAGCCATATGTTATTGTATTGTTCATGTTGTTGACTTTTGGTGACACCATAACGATCGTGTAATCCACCTCATCAGTGTGAGCGTCCTTTGTTGGCTCAAGTTGCACATCTTCCACAACGTAAAGACCAATTTCATCAACGCTTCCTCGAACATGATCATCGTCGACTCCGTCTTCAATCTGAATCAGATCCTCATCATAAACATCAAATATTGGATCTCCATGAATTTCTCTCAGCTCCTCACTGAAAGTATCAGATGAAACAAACGGATTTTCATCCGTAGGATAGTAAAAGCAATCAAACGACATGGTAAGAAGGAAACAGAATCGAACTCTGATTTAGAAAATCAAAAACGTTGTAGGAACGATTTGTCTCTGATACCAACTAATGCAGCGGCAATGACGTATAGACTGATAAGGTCGTTGATCCGATAGGATACCGACACGAAGGGAAACGTTGATCCAAAGGATACCGATTCTCTCGTCTTCTTGACTCGTTATTCCTTCGGAATACCGTAAACAAGGCTATGAGATAAACACCTCTTTTTATTAAATCTCCAAAAAACTGAATATCAAGTAAACAAAAGTCTCCTATTTATACTAGCTATAGAGTTTGACGATTTTGATAACGTCAAATCTTTAAAACTACCTAAAAGATAAACTAAAATCTTCTCAGATAAATCTAACAATTAAATAAAATAAAAACACTTAAATGAAAAACAAGAATCCAAAGATACGCTACATCAGTACGTCTCTGCCTCGAACAGAGCTCCTAGCTCAACACCGGAGATCTCCTCACTGCTCGACGTCGGATAAATTCAATCTTACCAATTATATTCTCTTTGAATATATTTTATCGGATTAAATATTTTTAGCTAATTGAATATATTTAACCAAAACATGTAATCAACAAAATACATAATCCATTAAGTCAAGTAAATTATCCTTTATCAAAAGATAAGCCAAAAACAAAGCAATGACACATAACATAGGGCAAAATGCATAGAAGTGATGTTGAGCATACCACTTCCTTTCATTCTTGTCGAACAAAGCAATTTTGTTTTTTAAAGAGACGAATGCATAACTTTACTTTTCAATCTTTTAGCAGGTATAAACAAAAAAAAAATGAAGAAGAAGGCTATAAAACATATTAGTGGTCTTTGCAACTATACCAAAGCATAACATATAATCACGCATTTCTCAGCTTGTATAATCTGATGAGAAGCAACAAAAAGAACTTACCATAGATCGAGACCATAACATTTGGAACAATAAGCGATCTTTTGCCGATTTCCCCTCCCTTGTTTTAATGGATTTTTGTAGTAAATTTTGATGTTTTAGTATTTATATGCTACTTCAATAATTAATTTTAAATATTTTCAATTTAAAACCAATTGACAGTTAGTGGATATTTTTTTACTAATTCTTCAACTATGAATGTGAGGTTTTCATTATCGATTGATCATCCTCTGTAACTGTATAATTTGTGGTTTCTAGGATACATAGAGAATCTATGATTGATTATGTGTTTATACTTGACTAGGGTTTGACAAATAGATGCCCGTTATGATCCTAACGGTTTCTAACAGAATAAGATACTAGACATTTCAATTTAAAAGAATTAATTTAAAAATCCTCCATTTGTGCAGTAATGCTACCTATATATTACACGTTGAAGCAATGATAGGAGAAGAACAAAAAAAACTTGAAGCATAAGAGAAAAATAAAATGATAATGATGATAATATCATCTCACTACTGAGCTCAATGTCACATGCACAACGTCTTTTTGCATTAAGAGTGTGTGTTACAAAAAAATACAAATAAAAAATTCACTCTCTTTGATCGCTAAAAAAAACTTCTTGTACCTTCTCCTCTCCTAGTATTATATAATATATGTGCCATCTTGTTATATGTTTTGCTCTACTCTTCTAACGAATGTCTTGATGTACGGTAAAGATCATACGGAGCCCATAGATGATCCACGCTACATGGTTTCCTTGAATCTAATCTCAACCATGGCTTCCCTTTCCCACTCCAATGAAGAAGACTTATAGGACCAGGATGCAACGTTCTACACTTCCCTTCAAAGTTATCCCCTCCGAGCCCATGCTGGTTCCACCTGTGGTCAACAGCTTTTATATCACCAGCGAAAATAAGCAGAAACGGAGGTAATGATCCCAAATGGTATATCCTCCTCTGCTTCTGAACCGTCATCCACTCTTCTACCTTTTGTGTATACATTCCTCTCCTCCATTTACCAACGTCCACAACCATCACCCCCGTGTTAAAATAACACGGTCGTTTCCCTTCAAGTACTTTGACTAGTTCCGGGTCCGACCAGAAAGCTTTTGTGAAATAGTACGTGAAGTTTGCATGGCAGTACTCTGGAGCCGCCACGACTTTACCTTCCATCTCCACATGCCATAGCTTCTCTATGTCATCTACCACGACGAGGTCCGAGTCTAGGTAGATGATCCGGTTGACACTACTAGGAATGATATCCGCGAGGTAGATTCTCGCGTAGTTTAGAGGCTGGTCTAGGGCTTCTCTGATGGATTTTGAGATCTTGCTGCGGACTAGGTTTGGATCGAACTGATAAATCTTGAAGTTAAGGTAAGGAAATGTGGATTTGATGCTGGTGAAGAGGTCGTTTTCGAAATGAGCAAGGGAGAGGAAATGAAAAGAGAGGTTTTCAGGACAAGTTGAATGTTGAAGGAGAGACAAGACAGCGGCCATTGTTCCACGGAGGTAGTTTGTGTCGAGCGTCATGGCGATGTGAATGTGGTCAGCGTCTTGGTTCCCGCATTGGTCACCGTTCCTGAAAGCCGGGGCTTCTCTGAATACAGGAAGGGTTGGAGCAGAAGGCTTGTGGAGAATGACTCCAACACGAACTGCCTTTGTGGAGGTTGTGAACAAGAGGAGGTTAAAGGACAGGAGGCCTAGGAGTTGTGTGTAGGAGCGGCTCCTTGAGGCCATCCTGAACCTAATTCTCAGTTAAAAGTCTTTTATTATATTTTTTGGTTTTTATAAAAAAGGTTAATTACAAATTAAGAAGATGAAATAGTTAATAGAGGAGCCACTGGTAGGGAAGGGCTAGAATAAAGGATTTGAGGAGAGGCTTGTTTTATTAGCAGTCGAGATGTGAGGAAGAGATTGAAGTTCGGACTGTTTCCCACACAATCTTTGTCTTAAAAAAAATCCATTTCCTCTGAAATAGGGGAGAGTTTTTAGATTTTGTTTCTACTTTCCTAAGATTCTTAGAAATTGGTGCATGTTTTTGTTTTTGGTAATAAAAGATTATTGCTTATTTTAGAACGATGAAATTGTGTTGATCAGTTTGATTTGCTGTCGTTTACTTTAGTTGACTGTGCTGGTGGAATTTTTTTTTTAGAAAGTTCTAAAATTAGAATAACAGTTCTCTTCTAAAATGTTATGTATTGTATATGGTTTTCATTTAGTTTGGTAAAATAACAAATGTTTTTACTTAAATCCATCTCAAAATAGAGCTGTCTTTTATTTAGTAACAGTTTAAACCATAATATGATGGCAAATATAACAGAACACCATCTCAAGCATGTTAAGAAAGAGTCTGATAGTTACTCCCCATCTGAGAAGAAAAATGTTTGTTATTCCCAAACTTCACCTAGATATATAGTCGCTGCATGTCCCACACATTTACCAAAGGGTTACTAGTATCATTAATCTGGTTTAAACATCGTCCAATTCATTATGCCTCTATCTGTTCTGGTCCTCAACATATTTTTGAAGATTTTTTTATGCTCGAATAATTTTCTTTTCCAGAATTATATGACTTATCCATATTGATTGACCCGTACATGAACCTTACAAGACAGAATAACATCATCTGAATTTAAATGTAAACACATGACCTAAGTTGCTATAAGCAAATAGCAACCATGTTTAATTAGAAGAAAATAAATACTTATGAGTTCTATAGCTTCAATGTTGAAAGTGTATTTAGTAGTAAGATGAACTCTAGTTTTTGTAAGGCGTTGACATTGCAACAAGAACTATGTTGAATGTATAATTGTCCAGCAGTAAACCAACGGGGCTTGGGTTAGTGACACTTGAGAGATAATCCAAACAGCGTGAATCTGTAGTTCGATCTCTATTGGCCATCAGATAATTTAATATTATATTTTTGAGACTTATAGAATAGTCGGTTGATTTCGATCGCCAGACAATGGTGTTAATTCAAAATAATATTATCGAGCAGTAGAAAGTTATAGTTGATAGAGAGGTAAAATTATAGGTGATGGCCCAATAAATTCGTTAGGCCCATTAAGCTTTTTTAAACTGAAACAATAATGTCTAAGATACCCGACCCGCTACAGAGGGGAAAAAAGGGAAACGAGAAAAGTTAGATTTTTCCTCGGGAAAGAAAGATATTCAATTGGTTTCTCAAAAAATCTCTGTTTGTTTTGAGAACTCGTGCAGAGGCCAAACCCACCCGTGCACTCCATCCGTCAGATCAACCAAAAGTCATCTCTCTTTCTTTTCTCTCTCTCTCTTGTTTTTATATTCTTTTCTTTTAAGAACAAATTCCTCTGTTTCGCTTTTTCTAGGGTTCCTCGATTTTTTCTGACGCTTTCTCTTTCAAAGGGTTGACGCAATAACCCTTTAAGGGGAAACGTTGAGGAAGACACGAATCAAACATAAAAGAGGAAGAAAAAAGACCAAAGTTGTTCCCTTTTTTCTTCCTTCTTCCTCTGCTCAGGATTGGGCAAAACAAAGATTCCACCTTTCGGACAAAACAAAGATTCTGTCTTTGTGTCTGAATTATTACATCTTCCCCCTTCTACACAACATGACATCTCCCAAACCCTTCACTTCCCAAGACGACATTGTTGAATCCAACCAATACCCTTCCCTCTGTTTCTCAGGAGATCGCTTGTTCTAGCAGAAACAGAGCATCCTCTGTTTTTGAAGAATCGTTTATTGTGTGTGTAATCAATCATCGACTCTGTTTTTTTTTCTCTAGATGGGTTGTGTTCAATGCAAATGTTGTAGCCGTTATCCACCTTCATCATCATCAGGAGATTCTCATAGACGTGGCGGAGACGCTAAGGTCAAACCTAGCGTCGTCGTTCAGAAGCCTCCTCTCTCGTCATCGATCCAGGTCCCTTCTACCAACTTCGACATGGTCTACTCTGTTCTCTCTCAGCGAGGGTACTACCCTGACTCGCCTGATAAGGAGAACCAAGACGCTTACTGCATCAAAACCGAGCTCCAAGGCAACCCCAACGTTCATTTCTTCGGCGTCTTCGATGGCCACGGCGTGTTCGGTACGCAGTGCTCGAGTTTCGTCAAGGAGAGGGTCGTGGAGATGCTGTCTGAAGATCCCGCTCTGCTTCAAGATCCGGAGAAGGCTTACAAGTCTGCTTTCTTGAGGGTCAACGAGGAGTTGCACGAGAGCGAGATCGATGATTCGATGAGTGGTACCACTGCTATTACGGTTCTTGTCGTTGGAGACAAGATCTATGTTGCTAATGTAGGGGACTCGAGAGCTGTGCTCGCTGTTAAAGACAGGAACAGAGTTCTAGCAGAGGATTTGTCTTATGATCAGACGCCTTTTAGGGAAGATGAATGCGAGAGGGTGAAAGCTTGTGGAGCTAGAGTGTTGACTGTTGATCAAGTTGAAGGGTTGAAAGATCCGAATATTCAAACATGGGCTAACGAAGAGAGCGAAGGAGGTGACCCGCCTAGGCTTTGGGTACAGAACGGTATGTATCCAGGAACAGCGTTCACTAGAAGCGTTGGAGATTCTACAGCTGAGGCGATTGGTGTTACCGCAGAGCCTGAAGTGTCTATGGTTCATCTTTCGCCGAATCATTTGTTCTTTGTTGTTGCAAGTGATGGGATCTTTGAGTTTCTTCCAAGCCAAGCTGTTGTTGATATGGTAATATATATAAGACATAAAGACACAAGAAGATGTTTAATCAATAGAATGTGATTGAGAGTTGTGTTGTGTGCTGTTTACAGGTGGGGAGATACGCTGATCCGAGAGATGGATGTGCAGCAGCTACGGCGGAATCATACAAACTGTGGTTGGAGCATGAGAATAGGACTGATGATATCACAATTATCATTGTACAGATCAAAAACCTGTCTAATGAATGATAATGATGATGATGATGATGATGGCGTGGTTCAAAGTTCCTATTTGCCCCCTTTGTTTGTTTGTTATGTACTCTTACTATGTCACATATCCGTCATATATAGCAAGTGAGAGTTATGCTCTCCTTTATATCTTGTGTATGAGCTTCTTTCACACATCTCTGGCTACTAAGAGACAGCATCTGAAATCTGAATTAGGACCCACTTGCAACCCATTTATTCTATACTGACACATCAGGAACTGAAAACAGCAGATTATTATAGGAGACAACTATGTACTGTGTGAGAGATAAGCTTTGATAGCTATTGTCTTGCTGCTGAATGTTGTATCCTGACTTAATGTGTTAACCGATTTAATCTGAGTACATAAGATGACCTTTCAGTATATGTATGCATTTTGAGTCTGGATTTCTTTCAAACAATGTAACAATAGCTTGACCTACAAGTAAAACGATCGCATCTATAGTCCTAATTGAAATAGAGAGTCCATTGATAGAGAACAAAAGACGTTACAAACAATTGATCAGAAACAAGAAATCGACAAAACAAAGCTGTTGGTCAAAGAAATTGAGAAAAAAAAAAACTGATTGGTTTGCATATCTATCTGTTGTCTTTGCCTCCCTTGCTCTTCGGTTTAAATCCGGTTATGCAAAATGTCATTGGCCTGATTTGAATGAACCAATTGGTAAGTTTGGCTGAGACCCTGGTGAACCGAAGTCGACAATAATGGCATAATGGTAATAAGAGTGTACTTTATAGTTTTGTGGAGATCTTATATATTAGTTGAGAAATAGCTATCTACTTGTTTATGTATCATTTATACGAAAATCATCAATTAATTGTTTTAATTTGATCGATTGATGATTTTTATTTTTAAATTTATTTAATTTAACTCTAAAAAAAATCAACAATCAACCAGCTTATATCAATAACCAAACAAATAATATTTAGATAACTATCACAAAAATATATTTAAGAAAATTGTGTCATCAATGCTCGATTTTCCTCTATTTTAGTGTTTCCAATTATATTTAATTAGCATAGTATGAGAGGTCTCAAATTACTCTAACTATATTAATCAACGAAATGGTGATTTCAGAAATTATTATCATGTCCATATCATCTTTTACAAATATAATTTGTGTTGTCCTATATATGTTATTTTTAGCAAATGTAATGCAATATCAATTGAATGACATTTGAAAATCAAAATTACATAACATATTATAATTAGACTCTAAACAAATTAAATTGGAGCATACCTTTATTTTTGTTATCTTTTGTAATGAAACATTTTTAAAATAATAAAGGATATTTACAATATTAATCTATAATTAGAAAAATCTCAAGGTCTAGTCCGGTCTATTGTGATCTGCCATATCCCTTCACACCCCAAACCTTAATATTACACCTTTGGGGGTCCATGTCCAGTGATCATCAATGCATGCTTGAGTATTACACCTTTCTTGTTGGGTTTTGCTGGCTTCAATTTGTAAATCTCCTAAACAACAATTCAAAAAAATCAGGACAAATAAATAATAAGTAATAAACATTAGTTTTAAATTCTACAAATTAGCATTTTTTCATTGTCCCTCATGCAGTAATCTGAATTCTTCATCGATTTCTATAATTATACCAATATGAGCAGTGTTCAATTTGTCTTCAGTGAAATTTATGTCGGCATCTTCTTTGGGATAAAATACCCACTTCACATTCTGTGCTTTCTCATCATTTATAATTTTGCTGCAAAAAAAAGATATGCACAAAAAGTGAGCTCTTCTCTGGTGTGTAGAGCGAGATCTAACGTTCCCAGTGGTTACTGCAAAAATAAATATGATAGAACAAAGTCAAGAGAAAGGTTCACACAACAACAAAAGATATGATAAATATCGAAGTAGGTCACTATTTCACTGGTATCCCTCGTTTACTGGTTGCTTTTTAAGATTCTTTTTTTTTTGTTTTTTTAGAAGGACAGCTAACCAACTGATTATGATCCGTTTTCTTACAGGTCTCGCACATGTACAAAGGAGTGGATCTGACCTCTGTCTTTGAGATGGGTGTTGCCGCTGAATCCCTCAAGATGAACCCTATGGGAAAGGTTTGATTTTTACTTTCTTTGCCTCTTTGATATCACATGCACTAAATCAGTAAGAGACCTGATTTTTTCTTTCTCATCTCTGATTGTTTTTTCTTTGTATGAATGAAGGGTGAAGAAGCTACAAGACTTGATGCTCTCCACACACATCTCACTGCCTGCGACTTGAACCTTAGATTTTCTACTGTCCTGACTAAGAGCTTTACCTCTGCTTTCCCTCATGTTGAGAATACAGACCCAAACAAAGATACCGAGTAGAGTGGTGGCTGTATAGGTGATGATGTGATTGGTGCGCGGTACTAACTAAAACTGGACTATATTGTACTTTGGTTTAGACTGTTTGAAGAACAGTGAGCAGTTTGGATATGTGGTACTTAGTTGCTGATGTGATTGGAGCTCGGTACTAAAACTGGATTATATTGTTTTGTTTTTACTCGGTGCCTTGTTTTTTTACTCCTTCACACAGCGTGATGTTGTGAATAAAAAAAAAAGGGACAAATTCATAGTATGATATTGTCACAAAACCATATTCGTTTTTTCTTTCTTTTTGTGCAAAGGGGAAGTTTTCTGGTGGATTTGATACATCCGGTTTTGGTGAAGTTCAGAAATGGACTAGTATGTTTCAGTATCTTGGTGTCTTTGTTTGAGTGTATTGGTATTAACCTTGAAAAGCTTCTTTAAAACCATACAAATATATAATTGACTAACTTTTAAAACAAATTAATTAAACAACTATGAACTATATTTTTAAAGAAAATAACTAGACAAACCACAGACTAGAAAGAAAAAGCACGTGTTACCCTCTTAGATCAGTCAATTAACGACAATTAAACTGAAAAAGAAAAGCTATGACAAATCCGTGTTGAAGTACTTATAGACCATCACAATCCTCATCTCCATTATCTACCCGCTAACTCATTCCTTTTTGGTACATACCAACGCCTCTCTAGTCTCTATAGCACAAACGTTTCTTTAGAGTGTGAACATTTTTGGCTCCTCTTTAATTAAGTATTTAATGTTTGTTAGTTATATTTAACTTTTTGACTTTGTAAACAATCATTGTTGAAACTTGTGAAAACCATCACTCTTTATATAACTATTTTTCGAGGAAGTATTAGTAGATTAAGTAACTGAGGGTATCTCCAATATGTTTCATATATTGCATCCCTGTTTAGAGAAATCAAACGATAACATGTTTTTAATTAATATCAAATAAATAGTATTACTTCCACTTTAGTTTATAAGATGGATTTTATAATATAATTGATTTATTCGAAAAAAATCTTAGTTTGCATGCAATCAATCAACCAATAACATATGTCGATTAAGAAGAAAAGAATAATATAGGAGCTGACGACATCGACTTCACATTTCTATTCTAGTATATCTTAGTTAGATGAAAAATTATGATTATAATAAATTTAGGTTTCTTTGAGAAGCAACAACTACAAGTTAGAGAAAGCGAATAAGGAAAAATGTATTGACAAAGATGAGTAATATATATAGTCATTCTAAAAAATATGAGCATTAATTTAGTTAGTCATATAAGATGTATGAGTCCTTGACACCTTAAAGTGTTGTGTGTTTCTTATATCATTTAACTTTTTCCACAAGTCATAAAAGGCGATATTTTTATTCGCTGGTAATACACTTTTATCAAAATGCTTGAAAACCCCAAAACAATAGCAACTATACACTCTCCGATATAAATTGGTCATAGGTGCATTGCGCGCGTATGTATATGTATTGACTACTTTTGTCACTGTGATATTGACAGCCTCTACACTATACTGGGTTGAATTGTTGCTATATGGCACATGTTTAAGGGTTTTTCATATTCTACTTGGCGTTTTCTCTCTTCCATTTGCTGCTGAACACAATAACTAAAAAAAAAAAACTGGTAGTAAACCAGATTAAGAATAAGTCGGGTGGGACTATCTGTGCGAGGATCAAACATTAAAGAACGACAAGTCTTCAAGAGCTTCCGCGGAAGAAGAGGAGAAACGATCACGAACTCAAACTTTACACAAAAACGGTCTATCGTCGTTGCACACTTGTAAAAACATTTAATAGTCGTTACGATTTTTACATCATTAAAAAGCTCTTAGTTATATTGATGTTCAGTTGGATCATCGGATTGCGAGTAATAAAGTCTCATAAAACTTTTGTACTATTTGTTTTCCTATTTATTAATTTGATATTGACTAAATTATATTTTTAATAACAGATAATAAATACATGTACATGATTAATATTTCTAGACATTAAAAACATATTCTAGACAGACATCACAACAAGTGTTTTCTATAAAATAAATTTTGAAAAATACGTATGCTTTTTCCTGCGCTTTTTCCTGCCGTGTTACTTCCAAGAGTATCAGCAGCCCATGCAAATTTGCTTGGAAGTATGAAAAAACGATCATCAGCGAACGTGTCATCGTGTGTTCTCTTTAGACTTTCGCGGTTTTCCCGTGTACTCTCTCCCCTTTATTATTAGTTGCTGACTTGCTGATAAAAAAAAAGTGAGTAGACTTGATATACAAGATAACTAATTAAATCCTGATCCCAATCTAGTTTATTTATTGCCCTTGTACGTTCAAACTGATATTAGTCTCTCGTTTGAAGGAGAGACAAACGTAACTACATGTACACTAAAAAAATATCTTTAAATTTTTCTTTCAAAAAAGAAAAATCTTCAAATTTTTCAGAAACTGAATTTTTTTCCTTTTGCTAAAGTCTAACTTCGTTAATGCAACGTATACGATTCAATAGAAACTTACTGAACTTGCAAGATATTTGGTATATTCTAATTTATTTCACAATGTTCGAATTAACTAATAGCTTTCTTTAATTGGTTATCTATGTGAATTATACAAACAACTGTGAATTCTGATAACAGTGACTCTTACTTAGGCTTAGTACTATTTTTACGTACATGCTATCTACAAGCGCCAAACGAGACTCGGCTTCGCTCGAAGCGGCTTAGAGAGCAACAGCTAAGCTCTGACAAACGGTATTAACCATCTCACCGGAAGCGTAACGCCAGCTATCGCAAGCCCCACAAGCGACTTCAAGCAAAGAGCAGACCCCAAAGCAAGATGCTGCTGATGCTGCGTATCTATCAGAGAATCAAAGACCGGCTTGCAAAGAGAACGAATCACGTTCCTTTCTTGTCTTCAGGTGTTGTGGCGGGATGGATTCCGTAGCAACTACAGTCTTTAAGCAAGCCTGTTGACAGACCCTTCACAAGAGGTCAACGATATCCCGCCATAATCATTTCCACATGGGGAGTAATTTAAGTAAAAAACTTTGTTTATTATTCCAAATGCAATCAATAGGCAAACTTCATTTATGTTAATGGTGGAGTCTTGGAAGACCTCTATGCTGTTCTTCTTAGGCTTAATTAATGTACGATCTTCATCATCAGTTTGGTTGCCTTATGACCTTGCTTTGTTCACATTTGTTCAACAGCTTGGTCTTAGTTCCTCTATATAATCAAATATAGTAGTATCAAGATCATTCCTGATAAAAGTAACTTCATTTTTCCACTTGAGACTATCACCTTCTTAAGGCCATTTTAGCAACCAACTTTAAATTTTGTGGTAGAGATTTTCATTGCACAACGAACGACTTCTCTGTTATTTAAAACAAAGAGGTTAACCTTGCAATTTCCCAAATATTAAACACCAGATGGCAAAGAAATACTTGAATACAAAGACAGGAATTGGAATGGCCGTGAAAAGTGAGGGTCTTATTTGCAAATCTCCTAACTTGGTAAATACACATGGCCTAGATTAAATATGCCGTTTCGAATGCTTCTTCTGCATCACGGTACTTCTCGTGCACCCTAACCGGTGAAACCCCAATGCTCTCTGCTGATCATTTCCGAAAACTCAACTACTTTCTCCAAGAAACACAATGTCCTGTTCTAAGCTCATGGAGACTTCGCTTAAGCAAGAGTACAAGGAGAATGAAGCTTTTTCCTGAGACTTGAGATCTATTAACCTGATTCAAAGCCTCCACAACACGCTCATCCATCAAACTTTTGATTTTCTCACAAGAAGAAGCTGCTAAGATAGGTTGTTCAACAGTCATCTCGTAAAGAAAAACTTGCAAACACGATGCAGCTAGAATCGGGAGCTCTCTTCGAGTGCAAAGTCCATAAGCTCAATGACACATTCCACCAGAGACCAGTTCTCTGTCGCATGCATCTTTGAGCCTCTCGCAGCAAAACTTGTTTGCAAACAAATAAAACTTCCAATAAAAGATCCTTGTCAGAACAACTTTGACACTGAAGTATCTGACAACACGCATCGCCGAAAAGTTCTCTGTCTTTGTATTCAAGTATTTCTTTGCAATCTGGTGTTTAATATTTGGGAATTTGCAAGGTTAACCTCTTTTATTTTAAAATGACAGAAAAGTCGTTCGTTGTGCAACGAAAATCTCTATGACAAAATTTAAAGTTGGTTGCTAAAATGGCCTTAAGAATGTGGAAACTGAGTTACTTTTATATGAATGATCTTGATACTACTATATTTGATTATAGAGGAACTAATACCAAATTGTTGAACAAATGGGAACAAAGCAAGGTCAAGAAGCAACCAAATTGATGATGAAGATCGTCTAACCAAAAGATAACTTTTTGTTCATCTCCAAATATAAACCAAAACCGATGCTTGTTATAGGCTTCATACAAAATCAAAACTTACTCTAATCAAGTCATACTTGCATTTGCATACTCCACAAGCATACAAAGCCATTGATGAAAAATTAAAGACCGAACAAATTTGTTGAATTTGTTCCAGTAAAAAAAGGTCTTAAAATGACCTCGACATGATCATATCAATGGTTGAATAAGATGGTCTCAATTCCAATAATATGGAAGAGTCTTAAACTACTACTATCTGACTCGTAGATAAAACCTATTTATCCCTCGAGTAGAAATACTGGCCGTTTGGAGTTAGAATTATTTTAGAAAATTTTGAAAACTTTATTTTGATATATATTCTATTAAAACAAAAATATGATAAATGTTATGTTTAACTATGTATTTTATTTATTTAAGGGATTATTCTATCTGTGACAAAAAAGGGATTATTCTATCCAATTTATGAATTAAATTAATGTTAAATATAAATATGATTACAAAAAATATCAAACATAAAAATCAATTATTTCAAAAAAAAATTAAAACAAAAATATATCTGCTCTTTAAAAGGGTGGATCAGAATCTAAGTATTGGTTTGCAAACAATGAAACGATGAGTTTGCTTACATCACTTAAAAGAAGTCATATTGGTTTGGTCATCAAATGACCAATCGAACGGCAACGAAACGTATTAAGCTGATGACTAACGCTCCAGATCTATTCTAAAGTCAATGTCCATTAATTGATCTTGCTTATTCAACGAACCGAGGGCTCCTTAAGTGATAGAGTAGCGGAAGCTATAAGAACAAAGGACTCGACAAGAACTCGACGAGAGCTTGAAGAATCGAAGGAACTTGTTGTTGTTGATGCTCTCAACGCAAACAAGGAGGCTTTGATGATGACGATACTCTCGACAAGATCAAAGAAAGCTAGAGTACTCCTCTAAGTGCTTGAAAAAGCTCTGATTGCAATGGCAAATATTATTCAATAAAACGTGTATCTTTATATATAAAGATCAGTTTAGTCTCTCCGGAAGGGCTCCACATAGGACGACACATCACTATTTCGGTCATCCAACATCTGACACGTGTCCGAGTAACTAAACGCAGCACTTCGTCATGTTAATGTCTTAGCAAGTGCTCTTTTGTTTTGTTATCAATTCTGAATGGGCCTTTAAACCTTTATATTGTTCTTAGAAAACCCAAAATACGAAAAAGCTCTTCTTTACGCAAAGAACCAATCTAGGGTTCGTTCATCCTTCTCTTCTATATCTGAAACTCAAGCGACGATGGTGTTTTCCAGAAGTTTTATTGCGAAGCATCTTCATTTCAGTCTGTTTCGTCTGGGATTCTTTTCTTCGAACCGTTATGAAATGCATTTAATCATCACATTATTGACCCTCTTAACTCTTCGACCCACTTCTACCACTATAAAAAGGTACATTCTCTTCCGTGGAAATAATCAGGTTAATCCTCCCAATCGTTCTCTTTTAAAAAATTCACAGTAGCAAAGTTTTTAATTTCAGTGACTTCTAGCCTTAGCTTTTGTGTTCGACTAAGGGTTTTCGATTTTGTTGGATCAGTTTTTGGATTCAGTTTCATCTTCTCCATATAAACTTTTTAATTTAGTTTCTACGCAGCTTGAGATGAAGCAGTGATTTTGTTTTAGTATCTTTGGTGACTGGAGCAGGATTCTGGTTCTTTTCTAATATTAAGTACTTCGCAAAAAGTGTTGCTGATGGGTGGGACGAAGTTGGGATCTATCTCTCTGGGTTCAATTAGGTTGATGATCTTATGGAAATTTTCTTTGAGATTAGGAAGCAAAGGTATCTTGAAGCTCCAGATTAGAATGATTTATTCGTTTCATATCTTTCTAGATTATATGATTTGGCTATGTTCTTCTTTGAATTAATGATATTGTTTGTATGTTTATTTCAGATACGACAAAGCAAAAGCTACTGAAATATTAGCCAAGGATCTGAAAGTTTTGGTACGTTTAATGAAATACTTTACAAAGAGATCACTCAACCGACACGAGAGAAATTTTGCTTTTGCCTTAATATAATTGAACTTTCTAAATTGCAGACATTTAAGTGTTAAAGTGTGTGTGTGTGTGTGTGTGATATCTCCACGGGGGAAAGGAGCTATAGTCAAAATATGGTGATACAAAATCAGCCAGGTATGCGGATGATCGAAGGTGGAGGAAAATTTGCATTGGATTTCTCTGTATGGATTTAGCTGGAGTTGTTGAAGTTGTTTACATACTTAGGTGTAGCCTATTTGGTTTGGTTATCTGATTATTCTCTGAGACCATTGTCTATACGTACATACACATGTTGTGAAGACCAAAGGATTTAAGCTTGGATTCGTGTGGTTGTAAGTCATTATTTATTCAAAGCGCAAAGAAAACTCAGGTGTTTGAGCCTAATAGTAATTTTACTGCCGTCTCTACTTCTCTCTCAGGTTCATTGGTTAAAGACGCTGGTTCATTGGTTAATGAAGTTAAAGGGAATATTTTTGATAGTAATTTTGCTGACTTAGATTTGAGATGTGTGCTCCTTCCCAAAGGACTCGAGTAAGAAGAGCAGTAAAACCAACTCAAAAGTTCCGAGAAATATAATGGACCATGGTTAGAGGGAGCCGTGGTGGTCGAGTAAACTCCTTACCACCATTTTAGGAAGTTCTACACATATCTCATATATTTGTTAGAAATGTATAATTTCTTAATTGAAAATCTTATCTAGCAATTGTTAACTTTGGTTGCTTTTTAAATTTAGTACACCTGACTCTTTGTTTTCTCTTTTCATAATTCTTTGTGTTTATCGTACATAGTTGAGATTTCTTTCTTTTCATTTGACCACATAATCAATTAAAGCGCCACAAATAGACACACCATCTTTATCTTATTTTTTGAATGTTTTGAAGTTTAGTGTATATCTTATTCATTAATTATGTAAACCATATATTTAATACAACACTTAAAAGCCCACAAAATTTTTAATAATCAGTGACATTTTTAATCAACCTCAGTTATTTGAATAAAAAAAAATCAAAGTAATTTCATAAGAAGTAAATATTTGAATAATTTTGGTACTATAGTCATATATATTAAATTAAAATAGCATTTTTAATCTTAATTTTAAACATATTTTTATAGCAGATAATATAATTAATAAGTTAAATTATATTATAAAATATTTTTTCTAGAAATTAAAACAATAATATATATCATCTATATGTATATCCCATCATTTTAATAATTTCTATAAATAATGTAAAATTATTATATTCCAACATATAATTTGGTTTGAAATGAATTTGAATATTATTTATTATTTTATAATATATAATAACAAAACATCAATTGTATTTTTTATTATAAGCCAGTTAAATTCACAATGATTTACTTAAAATATTATAATTAATAAATTATATTGTACTAATATATTGATAACAAAATAATAACAAAAGTAACAATATAATTTCTAATATATTAATAATTTTGAACTACAATTACAAGTAAATTAATGTATTTTACTCAGTGCTTATAATAAATATAGAATAAACATTGAGAAAATGTGAAATAATGACAATTGCATCAAAGCTTTTTAAAATTAAACAAATTTATTATTCCAACAATAATAATATATATTTAATTTAATGTTAATTTAACCTTAGAGCAGGAGCATTAGTGAACCGTGGGTTCTCGATTCCCTAGGCTCCAATTTCTATTATTTTATCTTTTTCGTTTGATTTTTCTTTAAAAAAAAATTAATAGTGGTCCAATCATGGCCATCGTATCGTAGAAACGATGATAAACGGTTCATCGGTAACCTCAGGACGTGTTCACGCTTTTAAATATTATAATATATTTTTTGGAATGCGTGTGAACTCTTCTTAAGAACTTTTAATGCTCATACTCTTACAAGTTTAAAGTAAACTAAATATTTAAAATATATTTTACGGTTAATATATATATTTTTCATTTGTATACCTGTCCGTAGGGCGGGTTTGTCCTAGTTGTTAATAAAATAAAGAGAAGGAAAACAAAGTACTCGAAAAAAACCGAAGGAGGCCTCAAGACGTAGACGCGATTATTTAAAGATCATCGTGAGTGACTTGGTTTTGGAATTGTTTATAGTATTTCTGTATATGAAAATATATAGGGAATTTATTAATATTTAAATATGATCAGTGTTTCCTTTCAAAAGTAGTTTTTTTGTTGAAACTTTTAAACCGATATACACTTAATTACATATAACTAGAAAAAGAATATCTATTAATTATTACTTTCAAAAAAAAATTAATGGGAAATTTAAGGAGTGTCAGTGGCAACGTAGGTGAAGAATTAAAAAAAGTAAAAGCCTTTCCGTATAATGTCAGTAGTGGATTCAATTTGTATAAAAAGAACCTCAAATAATTTCACTAAATGGACTGCTTCTCTTCTCAGCTTTGATTTCGTATAGTAATTTATACCATCGGGTTTAATTTTTGGTTCGATGATGATGAAGCAACAAGATTCAGCAGCTCAACAACCCGAAATTGCTATAATCGTGGGTGGTTCTTCTTCTTCATCTCCTCAGGTGTGCAATGTCTCCAAACAAAAACCAAAAAAAAAAATCCCATCTTTGTCTCTTACCTTTAAAACCTTGTACGCTTTAATTATTCTGGGTTTGTAGATTATCAGGTAAATCTTATAACTTTTACCTCATATACCATGTGCCTTGTGTGGAAGAATCGCTAGAAAACGTATCTGTAACCTTTTTTGTTATTAATGGGTTTGTAGATTATAAGGTAAAGGTGACATCTTTATTGTCTCTATGATTTCTACGGTTGAATTTGGATTAATCCATGAATTTTCCTGGTAAAGTTTCAGGGTTTATGTTGGCTTAGACATTATGCTTGAGGATATTTTCTCTTCCTCTGGAATCCGAATTTGATCTGTTTAATTCACTCAGTAGCCATAGAAATCTTCTTTTTGATTTGTTTATGTCTCTGTTAATGACAAAAACTGAGCCACTTGGGATTTGTTTTATACATAAATGAAATGTTTTTTAGTTTTTCTGAGGAAAAAAGTGAAATGACAAGTACAGAGTTATTGACATGTTATGGTAAAAGATTTGCTTATATTCTGAGCCTGAGGTCTAGTTTGCATATGTGTGTGTCATTACATAGTTAGTTTCTTTTAAAAAGTCAAGAAAAGGAAACCAAGCTTATGTATTTTATTAGTTCCCAAGTATCAATGATCCTGATCTCTCAAGGACTAACAATGTTATTGATTGCTGTAAAGTTTGGTTTTGTTATGTTAGCTTTTATTGTGCATGAGAAAGCCTTGGAACTTTGACATGTATTACTACTACTTATATAGGCTGATCATCAGGTGAAAGAAAAATGTACTGAAGATGTGTCTAGCTCTCAACCGAGCGGAACCCACTTGGATCTTTCAATACATATACCCACTAGACCAGTTCCATTTGCTGGCGTCCGTAACCCAAAGAGTTCATTAAAGTCCACAAGTTCATTCAAAAGCGTTAGTACATCCTCACCAAAAGGAATCTTGCGTAATTTAAGCTTCAAAAAGAAAGTTGTAGCAGCTCATCCTGACAGCGAGAGAAGCTCTCTACTATCTCCCCCTCTCATGGAAACAGCTAAAAATCCTACTATTAATGCCGGTTCAACAACTTCTCCTTATTGGAAAAGATGCTTGTCCCTTCCATCTAGACATGCCTCAAAGTTGTCTCCTAAGGCATCTGCACATGTGCCAGTTGAACCGCCTAATGTGAGTTATTTGCCATCTTACAGTTACAATGTGCACAAATGTTAAATCTGCTAAATGAATTTCTGTTCTTGTCAACATGTAGCAGGAAAAAGGAGAAAAAGAAGATTGTATTTTGTTACAGAAAGATTCTAGTTATCCATCAGTTTCAAGGTCCTTGTCCATGCCTGGGCCTGGGAGAAACATAGTGATTGTGAGATCCATTTCTTTTGACAACCACAAAGCTCATGTTTCCGCCGAGACAAATGCAGGTACATGTTTTTGTCATCTGAATGTTGACTTCTGGCATCTTATGCTGATGGTGTTTCCTTCTTTGGCAGATCAAACCTCACCCGTTCCCACGGAAGAAACAGACGAAGAAATTCCAGAAGAAGAAGCGGTTTGCAGGATCTGCCTAGACGTGTTAGAAGAAGGAAACACTCTGAAAATGGAGTGCAGCTGCAAAGGTGATCTCAGACTTGTTCACGAAGCGTGTGCCATCAAGTGGTTTAGTACAAAGGGGACAAGAACCTGTGACGTATGTAGACAAGAAGTCCAGAACTTACCAGTTACATTGCTTCGTGTGCCCACAAGTAACCAACCGAACAACAGGCGTGCTCGCAATCAACAGAATATACAGTCACAAACCGCTAGGTATTATTTTAACTTCTATAAGATTCTTCTCGAGATAACACAACTGAGAGAAAACTGAATTGGTTTTGGTGGCAGTGTTTGGCAAGAGTTTGTGGTGCTTGTTCTGATCAGCTCAGTCTGTTACTTCTTCTTCCTCGAGCAGTTACTGGTTAGCCACCGATATAAATGATAATTTTGGTGGCATAAAGACACACTCACAACTCACAAGGTTGTTGTTAATATGTTTCTTTTGTAGATTAGGGACTTGACTACGAAAGCTGTCTACGTAGCAGGACCATTTTCATTAACTTTGGGACTCTTAGCATCCATTTTTGCCAGTCTCCTTGGTAAACACAACCACCCTACCTTAGCAACAAACTTTTTAAAACACTTACGTTATTACAATACGACTCTGCAGCTATCAGAGAGTACATATGGACATATGCAGCACTTGAGTTTGCGCTTGTGGGCATATTGGTTCATCTACTATATACTATAGTAAGCAACAGTCTTCACTTAAAATCAGTTTTTTTTTCCGCATTTGAATACTAAAAATCAAATACATTTTTCTCAATCTCTCTGTTTCAGGTGAGACTACCTGCAATCTATTCTATACTTTTTGCAGGGATTCTTGGTTTTGGGATAGCTGTGTGCCTTAACTCATTGTACCTTTACTACTTTGCTTGGCGTGTACGTGTTGCACAGAACTCAAATCCAGCTTGAAATCTCATTTCCTGTGCTCTGCGTTGAGTTTGTACCATGGAAGAAGGTGAAGGTGTCGTGACTTGTAAAATGTAAATATATATAAATATCCACTCTTCTTCGACATGTTATTCAAGTTCCTTTCTTGTGCCCCCTTTAGTCTTTTTATTTAGGGGACGATGATACTTTGTAAAAGAGTAAATTGTGTATCAAGTGAAAAGAGTTTGCTTGAAATCAATGTTCAAAATAATCCCTAGACAGTAATTAAACGTTTTACAAGAAATTATTAAAAAATTGGTCTAGAAAAATTGCTAAAACATTGCTTGAAATAAATTTTACTTCCAAATGTGTAATCAGTTGAAGTTTTGATATAAATTAGTATATATCTGATAGTGAAAGTGTGTTAAAATGGTTTTAGCATTAAGACAAAAGACAAGAGTTGCACAAATTTGACAAACAGTAACCGATACTGCACTCTGCAAAATCTAAGTTTCCATCAACTCAACAAAAGCTTTTATCGTTTATATATAAAATACAGAGAGAGAGAGAACCAGCTATATCCTCACAAAAGTTCCTTCTCTGAGAATAATACAAGTTCCAGTCAGAAACTCATACACAAAAGAGCGAGGTCTCAGTACTTTGACATGATTTGCCAATATAGTTCCTTTGGAGCTGCAGCAAAACAAATGGAACATAAAAGCTTTCATATTAGTTGAGGTGAGTATGGAACCAGAGACATGAGTTTGTGTTTGGTAATGAGTCACACTTACCGGGCAAACCGGTGAAAATCTCAAACTGCTCGTAAGCTTGCCTCACAAACATCTCTGAGCCTGACACAGTTATGGCTCCGCATTCTTCTGCTTCCCGTAACAGTCGTGTGATTCTTGGTGTATAAACCGCATCAAACACCAGTGCGTAGTGCTTCAATGCATGCTGGAGAAACAAAAGGAAGCTATATGTTAAAGAACGGCTCCTTTAGTTACTGATAGAAAGCAAAAGGACAGAGTTGTCTAATAACCTTGGAGATGGGAGTCTCATCAACATTTGGCTGCATACCCATAGACGTGGTGTTAGCCAATACCATGCCATCTTCTGGATGGAAGTTATCTAAATCCGTGAGAGATAACGCTTTGCCTCCAATTGCTTCTGCGAGTTCTACTGCTCGTTCTATCAAAAACACACAACATGACAGCGAAAATGAGATGAAGAGTAGTGTCAAAGCCAAGCATGACCGTTTAATAGAATCTATAAAAGGTGTTCATAAAGGGGAAAGTAACCAATGTAGGATATGTATTTTACCGTAAGTTCGATTAGCAATTACAACTTTGGCTCCCTTTTCTTTTGCACCATAAGCGAGTGCCTTTCCTGCTCCACCAGCACCAATAACCACCACTGTTTTACCATCTAATGGCGAAGAAGAAGAAGGTACACTGCTTGGACCACTTGAACCTTAAAAAAAAGGCTACATGAGTAAATCCACAAGGAGTAACAACAGGTTAATGCTGTGAACGTAGAACTTACTTCGAAGGCCATCCTCAATAGCAGAAATGGAACCAATACAATCCGTGTTGTAACCCAGTAACTTGCCGTCACTTTGTCTCCTTAGTATAGTGTTCACAGCTCCTATAGACTGAAAAAGATGATAAATCAAGCATTCAGTGTGAAGCAGGATGGCTATTTGTTCTATTAGATAATGGTTAGGATTATTAGCATTGTTCTAAAAATCAGTCTAGGCGCCTCGGCAAATCAATTCTAAACGATAAGATATTTTCAAGCCGATTTTTTATTTTTTTTAAATAAGTCTCTATCAAACACCTAACCACCGCCTAGTGATTTCTTAAGCATTGGTTATTAGCAAACCATACCTTTGCCAATGGATCAACCTCATCACAACATTTCAATGCAGCTTCTTTGTGAGGAATTGTACAGCTGCAGGTAAAACAGATTTTACATCACACAACCAAAACATATGATGTTCCATTTTATAAATTGCAGTAAACCTTATTTTTTCACCGTGATAGCTTTACCTGAATCCAGCGAAATCAGAGGATGAGTATGTTTTGAGAAAGCTTGCAAGATCATCAACTAAGAGGTGGACATAGACTCCATTATAATCAACCGACTTGAAAGCTTGGTTGTGAACAATAGGTGATTTGCTATGGCTGACAGGCTTGCCAATGATTCCATACACCTTAGTGTCAGGACCAATCCTTCTGAAGTTGTAAAGATCCAACAGATCCTTGATCGTTGGTTGGCCAGGTGCTGAAACTTTTCCAGATTCCAAGGTGCCAAAGGTCAAGTAACCACCAAACTTCGAACAGAGAATCCGAGACATTAGACCTCTTTCTCCCATGACAAGTCCAATTGTGGGAACCTGAGTTCAACAAACAGTGACAGCAAAGAATCACAATCAGAGATTAGCAAACGCTTTGATTCTAACATAATGCAACTTACTCGAGCATTTGAGGTTATGTGGAACATGCGAGCAACATCTGTGATGTCCACAGCAGTAGTAGCGATTTTCACTATGTCGGCTCCAGCTTGTTGTATTCTCACGGCGAGGTCGCTGAGGTCTTCAACAGAAGGGGTGTTCTGATAGTTGTGCGATGAGACAATGACTCTGAAAGTTTCAGGCTTCTTTCCTTCAATCGATTTGATGAACTCACTTGCAACCTTAATCATACAAATAAGAAGGATAATTAGCATCAAAACACCCTGTGAATACCAAAAAAAAAAATCTTTCAGTTTTTAACGATAATAACCTGAAGTTCAACATCAATGTAATCAGCTCCCAGTTCCATGGCCAAACGGAGCACATCCAGACGCTCATTTTCATCACCTTCGTATTGACCACCTTCCCATTTTGGCCTACAGAACACAACAACATTACTCATAGTGCAACACAGGAACTAGCACCACAGGATCATTCGTTGAAGCTAGACACTAGTGGGTTTATAAAAAGTCTCAAGCTTGAACACACACACACACACACACACACAAAGAGACAAACCTGTAGGTGAAGAGAGTGGGAAGAGCAGATTTGTTTATAATAGTTTTCAGATCCTCAAGAGGGTTGAACTCTTTTAGACTATCTAATCTTATTTCCACCAAGTCTGCACCCAATTCCTGAGCTTTGTAAGTTTCAGTCACCATCTTGTCTATTGAATCCGCCATCACTGGAGCACAGATCAAGCTAGGATTCTTCGAAATTTCTTGACTTCCAGTCTCCATCTCCGTGGTATTTGAAGCCACCTATAAGTTCCACAACCCATTAGCTTTCATCTTGTAAACTCTAAATTCAAATCCAACTACCTACTTAGAACTAAACACAAGTTCTGATCATCGATTAAGGAGAATAGTTATGTCCTAAAACAAAACATCAAACACTTCATCCAAAAATTTCAGAACAAAGAGACAAACTTTGTCCGAACCAATCAATCTGCTAAGTCCTCATTGTTCTCTAGTACTCTCCAAAACGAAACATCAAACTCTTTATCCAAAAATTCAGACAAAGAGACAAACTTTGTCCGAACCAATCAATCTGCGAAGTCATCATTGTTCACTAGCACTCTCCGAAACAGAACAGAACCGAAACAAAACTAAACCAATTGAAAGAATTCACTTACATAGACATTGCTTGGCTCAATCCTTTGACGTCGCTGTCGATCGGAAAACACTACCGTCCTGCTATCGGCGGAGAAGAAGTTAGATTTGAAGCGGAGAGAGAAATCGGCGGCGGGGAGACGGAGGTTGGAGATGGAGGTTGGTGATGATGATGATCGTGGGGTGGACAGGAGATGAGGAGGGTAGGTGAGACGAGCAGCGGCCATTGAGAGAGAGAGAGGACCAATGGACCTTGCAGCCTTTATACATTTTTATACTCTTAACCAAATTGGTAGTAGGTGGCTTGGGATTGGTGGTGACTCTGTCTGTGTGTTATTTCATTTTTTTTTCTATTTTGTAATAACAGATTATTTTCCTAACAGATAATAATTCAATATATAATTCATAATTATACGTTTTTCATGATTCTTCAAGGGCAATCAGAAGTGTTAGTAAAGTATAAACTGAATAAAATGCTGGAAATGATACAAAAGTAGAGGGATATTTGCTAAATTAGTCAAACAAATAGAGGGTTATTAGTAAGTTCTTGTGCAAACACTAATTATCATTTGTTTGGCTAAGTATGTTGTTTGCATGGTGAAAGTGGGCTGGGATCAGTGAGCCCCTGATGAGCCTGTTTAGTGAATTATGATTTGTTGCGCTCGTTACTAAATTTATATGTAATGGATTGACTTGTATTCATAACTTCTGTGTTTCTACAATCTTCACCTGAATGCCCACTTTACTAGAATCCACTTAGTAAGTAGTAACTAACTTAGAATCAGAAATGAAACTTTAACTTCACTCTATCACAACAATAGTTATACACTAACACCAATATACAGACTGCTTTGCTGGTGGCTCAACAGGTTCCACTGACTCTTATTCTTGATAGATATTATTATGACTTTCTATAGGTACATGGATCAAAATCCACAAAATTTTAAAAAATCAAAAACCACAACATGGAATATTAATTTTAATTTCATTCAGCTAATTAAAGTGTAATACTATATTTTAGCTCAAAGTTTCTTTTCTAGTAGATCGGTTTACTATGGTTTCAATTTCGATGTATAACAAAATATGTAAACTTTAATTTTTTACTGTGTTTAGTCCTTTTTAGGTATATGTGTTATCCATCATTCAGAATTAATATTTTAGCTAAATTCAGTTTTGTTTGATTTCATGTTTATGCATTTTCCAATTAGATTGGGTTCAGTTTATCAAGATTGAATAACAATGTATACAAAAGTAAACAAACACCTTAAGCAAAGTAGCAAACTCATATTCAAATACATATATCATTGAAACCAACAACCGAAAAGAAAAACTCTTACACCACTTAGCTTTTTGCTTGAACGTCCAAAAGGAAAACCTTTTCCACCGAACACATATGCTTTAAACTATTAACAAAGTGAGATAAAATTCCTTTTAATCAAATTATAATTTCTTACTATTGAAGCTAAAAGTTTCTTTATAGAGAGGCAGTATCATTACAACATAAATGCACTTTGATCAGTAGAGAGAAACAGAGCACGAACAAAAAAAAAAGCTAGCAATTGATTTGTTCATCATTACAGTAACAAAAGACATGGCTTCATCTTTAATCTTAACACTCATCACCTTCGTGTCTTTCTCCTCACTTTCCTTCTCTTTGCCGACGACAAATACAATCCCATCTTCTCCAACAATCTTTCCCTCTGAAGACCAGATCTCGCCGGAGATAGCTCCTCTCCTCCCTTCTCCAGCCGCCACCTCCACTCAAACCATCCCTTCTACTAATTCAACCCTTCCAGATCCTGAAAACGATGATGTTACGGCCGATCCTGATCCAGCCTTTGCTCCCTCCGCTCCTCCGCCGGCTTCTTCTCTTGCTACTCCGTCTTCTCAAGCTCCCGGAGTTCTCCTCTCCGTTGTTTTCGCCGCCGTGCCTTGTTTCTTGCTCCGGCTTCTTGCCGTTTCAGCTTTGTAGTTCGTTTATATACTCACGTACGTATTTGTTTTCATGAGTTTAAATTGTCTCAGAATGATCATTTTATATCTCGCAATAAACATTTTTTTATCCATCTAACTATTTTTTGGTAATCAAAACACATCAACTGATTATCGTATATTATTTGTTAACCATTTCGTATGAATTGAATATTAATGTTAATAAAGAAATTGTTTACGATATACTCTATCAAAATAAAATATAGATATAATGAAATAATGATAGCTGAAAATATCAACTATCTTAACTTGATGACTGATTTATCTCACTATTGTTTTTTCACTTTCTATCGTGAATCTCTTGTTAATAATTTAGGCTCCCGTGGGTAAATAATTTATTACGCTAGAACCACATAATATATGCATACGCATACGATTAAGTATATTACTTACTATTATGTTCTTTAAAATTTATATTAGTTCATCTGTTTATGAGAACTTCATTTGTTCTTTTCTGCATGTTCTTTTTTGTTGCAAAAGGACCTTTTTGAAAAAGTTGAAATCACGTTTCAAATTAAAGTGTCATATGCGTTTCAGTTTTTTTTTGGGTTAACATATGCTTTACAGTTCAGTGTTCTTTTTTGTATGATTAAACTTTACAGTTTGCTGCTAATATGAATGCAATAAAACCATTTTGAGTCATGGACTACTAATTTTGCCATACATATGTTGGATGAAATGGTAATAATCTAGGAGAAAAGACCAGTTTCTATGATTAATTTTTAGTTTTGTCTTAATCTTAAGATATGTTTATGAATTGAAAGAAGGCAATGTGATTTTTTTTTGGGGGTATTAGCGGCTTTAATTTCATACATAGCATAACTCGTAAAATATATGCTGCCTCACGGTCACGGGGAAAAAAAGAAAGCAAAGCTGCCTTCTTCTCTTGTCTTACTCTTTACTTTTTTGGATTCTCTTAATGCCATAATAATAATGGATCAGATAGAAGTCTCAAATCTGAATTATTGAATTTATACATAGTTGTAAAGGAATATAAAAGGATATCTCTTTATGTTCACATCATGTGTTTAGGGTTTTATGCGTGACAGATTGTACATATCTCATTTACAAAAGGTTGACAGCCACTCACTTTTGTCCTTAGTGAGGAACAGAATAAAAATTAACGAGAAATTAAAAGTTGGGAGTTTGCAAAATCTATCAAAAGCCATGCAAAAAACCTCCGTAAAACAGTATTTTCATAGCTTTCATGGTCACCGTTGCAGTGGAATCCAGCCACTAGCTCAGAAGGCCTGGAACTTAGCCTGTGCTACTGGTGCAAGAGAGGTAACTTCTAAATGTAGCACACTGAATTTTCTTGAATATTACTTTGTAAAAAAAGGATTATTTGGTAAGGAGTTAGAGAATATCACTGAGACCAAGAAATGGTAAAGCTGAAATGGTCACTGAGACCAAGACCAATTATTTATAAGGTTAAACAAATTAAACAGCATCATCGACACTGCTACGGTATCATAAATATCAACATAAAGGATAGTTAACACACCCAAACATAATATCCAACAATCACAGACAACTCTCTTAGTTTTCCTTTTCCAAAGCAGGGAGATGTTAATATGAAACTTATTACCATGGAGCAGATACACATTTTTGAAACTCAACCTCCATATTTTCAATCTCATGACCAATCATTTCCGCATGTGACTTCATATCTGCTATCTTTTCCTCAGCGGCATTCATCTTCACTTTCGCAACTTCATCTTGTCTCTGCAGCTCACAAATCTTGCGTTTCAACACAGCCCTTTTACATTGTAACTTGCGGCTCTCACTCTCTTCCTTTTCAATGTTGTTCTTAAAACATTGCTGTTTCTCGGCCTTCTTAGCTTGCGCATCTTTAAGAGACAACAATCTGTTGATTCGACCTTGAGGAGATTTAACGTTGAAACCATGATTTTCTAGTCTGGCAAATTTCGCACAGAGATCATTGAGCTTGCTCATGGGATCATCGAGCTTCAGACCTTTTACTTCGTCTAGTAACCCGTAAAAGGTGACTATCATACCAACCGCCGTCAACTCACGGAGATCCTTTTTATCTTTAAGCAATGGGCTGAAATGAGGTCGTTGTGGAAAAGATTCGAAACCGGCTGATTCATACGTCTTCCAAAATGGTAACGTCTTTGCAAAAGGCAAATCCATTATCCAAGCAGAGAGAGGCTGTTCAACAACTTCATCATTGTTGCGAATACTTTTGCTTGCATTTGAACCATTGCGAGTCCCAGCTACAAATTATAATCAATGATGTTACTAAGATTTGGCAAGACACAAAGATAACTAATATGGCTAATGCCGATTTAGACATACTATCCAGGTTCAAGATTTACCTATTGATGTTACGACCCGAGGATCTCTATTATTCACCATAGGATTAGCCCTCTTCTTTTTGGCCTAATCAGATAATTAACAGAGTTTTTAAAAACAACATGGAAGGCATGGAAAGGAAGCGAACACACACGGCAAGTTAGAGAGGACTATATAACTCACAGCTTGAGTGTGTGTCTGGCCATTGTCATGTGGATTCATGGGCTTAGCACCAAAAGAAGAGCGCCTTATTGGCTTCTTTGGAGTTTCTTTTACAAGTTTTCTCTATAAATGGAAAGAACATATATTCATACCAATAAACAAAAGAAAAGTGAATGAAATTAGTGAAACAAATACCTTTTGTAGGCTTTGCCTTATCCTATCTTCCAGAGTAGCATATACTTTTCCTATCCAAGTATGGAGAGGCTGATCATCAACATCACCATCTTTGCCGACAACAGATTTTAGCAAGAGAAAAAGGATACCAGAAATACCAGTTTTATTCAGGTACGAGTGTTGTACTTGTTCTCTTTGCCTTTTGCTACTAGTAGCTTCCTTATTCTTCTCCTTAGACATCTGCATGAAGAGTTTTAAAACCATGCATCATAATCAAAGATAAATAATTAAGCTTCTACACAGTACCGGCCCTGAGGGGAAGCATTACAAGCATCAGCTTCCGGCCCACAAAAAATACTTGCTTAAATCAGCCATTTTTATAAAAAAATTATCTACAAAATTTGTAAAAGTGGCCAATTTTTTCAAAATTGCTTGTGGTCTTTTTTATGTCAGGACCGGTACTGCTTCTACATGGCTAAGATAATAAGCACCAATCTGGTAAGGCTAGAATGATTAATTTCTACCAAAAGAAACAAAAATTTACCTCCTGCCGAGTGGACTCATTTGTCAAGCCAATCTGAATCCTAGTTTTCTTAAGAGTATTTTCAGAGGATTTTCCTCCTTCTGTTCTAGTTTGTATCAGTGATGTTGTTGTGATGACTGGGGATGGGGTTACAAGTGAAGCAGACTCTCCTGCTAGAAAACATTGACAATATATAGATCAAAATTCATGATGCATAAGTTATAAATTGAATATGCGCTAAAGAAGATCATACTTACCGGTTGATGTTACTGGTGGGGTTGTGCCCTGAGGAGTTTTATCATTCATAACAGCATTAGCCTTCTTCACACTCGATTCTCCAGTAGCCTATATTTCAGGTAACGAGGTTAGTTAACCAAAGATCAAAGACATCAATTAAAACTAACGAGTGTGTGTCTTAATTACTCACAGCCACATTATTAGCTCTAGTGAGTGGCTCAGCACCAGAACAAACGCCAATTGTATTCTCCTTTACGGCCATTTGCTGCAAATGGAAAGAATATAGAAAGCTTCAAATTCATACCAACTGACCAACAAACAAAAGTTGAATTAAACTAGTGAAGTCTATACCTTTGGTTCTTTACGCCACACCCCATGTTCCCACACCATCAAGGGTCGAAGTTCAGAGTGCTTAAACTCACGTTCCTCCTTTGTAGACTCTATACTAACCAAGTAACGATTCTCAGAGAGGATCCCACTCACTGACCCACGGTGCCATGCAAGACGATGAAACACCTCTACCGTTTCCAATACCGTATATTCTTCGGTTGAAGAAGTAGGCGGTGGTGCGGGTCTAACACGGCGTGCATCAACAAGCGGTATTGTTGTTGCCTCATCACAACTGGTGCTGAACTTCTGACTCAAGTACTTGACAAGGAATTTGTTTACATCTTCGTCTTCAATCACTATAACCGTCAACGCTGGTAACCATGCAAATTCCATTTTATCACTGACGACTTCCACCATTGCTCCGGGGCTGAATATGGAATTATTCAGTTCCTTCGAGGCCAACAAAATGAGACGTTAGAAAGTACATATAATCATTTAAACGTTAGATGCAACAAAAACAAAGAAAGCAAGAGGTACGCGCATGCAACAAACAGGGGCGGAACTAGAAGTTTATAAAACATGGGGCACAAAATGTTATAAACATTTAGTTTAAGGGATGTTTATAAAACATGGGGCATAGAATGTTATAAACATTTAGTATAAGGATATTTAAATTCAAAATAACAAATTAGTTTAAGGGCATTTCAACAATTTTTATACCAAAACTTTTTTTAAAAAAAAGGTGGAGCCCATGCCACAGCCTTTCCCATATCTACGTCCGCCCCTGGCAACAAAACAGAGACTACAAAGCTTCAACGTTTTCTTTTTGAAATAGAGCATCATAAAAGGGCCTTAGCCCTTCGGACAATCGTGAAAATTTAGAGACCTTAAACAATTTATTAAGAATTTAAATTAACTTTTTAACAATTCAGAAGTCTATATTTATTAATAATTAATTCAAAAAAGTTTGAGAGTCCAATGGTATAGTTTCATTTTAAAGCATAACTTTTTAGAGATTCATGTATTATTGTGCGCTGTTAGATTGTCTTTTTATATAAATTACAATAGAAGTATTAAAAAAAATAACATGTATATGTATGTACCTTGGGTTTTGGTACGACCCATTTCCAAAAGGTCCGGTCAAGATGAGCACGCAATTGGTTTCTTTCAACCTCGAATATGTCCGGTGGTGAATCCAAGTAAACCAAGAATTTGTCATCCTCCGATCTCTTCTTTACGATAAAACCAACCCACCACGCATCTTTGTGATCCACGTCGACCACCGTTCCTTCCTCCAAAACGACGCTGTTTTGAAGATCTTTCGGTGGTATCGATCGGATGGATCTCTGCTCGACGGTTTCTGTGAGGGGAGAGGAACCATCGTTGTTTAGCCGAGTCGTGTAGCGGACACGGAGTTTGCTCAGTGGATATCTAGTAGGGTTATCCTCTAAGACCGCTCGGAACCAAGTGCCTTCGAACCCTGCCTTTGTAGAAGACACTTCAACCTCACAACCCTTGAACATCATTTCACTGGTTCTCAATTACTTACACTACTCAGGTGACAAGTTTCTTTCTTCTTAAGAAATGATTTTTTTTTTTTGATTCAAGAAAGCTGATGTCCAAGTCTGGTTATATAAGAAAACATATCATTCACATCATTTACTTGTTACCTAAACAAAAAGAGCCAAAATTAAATGTCTTACACCACATTCTAGTCTTGTTAGTAACGTTATTGCCATCTTAAGAATAATAACTCGCACAACATGTTTAATTTACTAATCATTTAGTTTGTTTTTTTTCTTTTGTTGGTCAAACGGTTCATTTACTTCTTTTTACGTATAGTTTATGGAGTAGTATACTCAGCCACATCATCTTCTTTGACTAGAACCGAAACTTAACTCTAGACTCGGATTCCACCCTTTTTGTTATTTTACCATAAAATGAAAATCAAGTTAATATTTAAGATACATATACAGCTAAGAAATAAATTCTTTGGATTTTCTGTGGTTTAATAAAATACCAATTTTTAAAGTTTGGATTTGAATAGTTTGGTAAATCTTTTATTAAAACGAAGCGATTAGGTTACATCGTAGCCGTTAGATTAGGTTACATCGTAGCCGTTAGATTAGGTTACATCGTAGCCGTTTCTCAGAATGCTTCTATAGATGCTGATATGGTGCGTGTTTTATGCTTTTTTTTTTGTAACACGTGCGTGTTTTATGCTAGTTAAGGATTTTTGTTAGGGAATTGAGGAATCTGATATGGTGCGTGCAAACTGAGTTGTTTGCACATTTTGCTAAAGAGGAGGAAGATGAAGAGTATTTGAAGGAAGAAGAGGATGGCTTAGCTGCATCTGGTAACACGAGGTTGCTCACACAGCCTTCTTGTAAGTATCTGTGTTTTGCTTTTTAGTATTGCGTATTGATCATTTGTATGAGAGCAAGAAGTGCAATCTGGTTGTATGCCAGAACCTTCCTGGTGTGTGTTTGTTTGTACTATTTGTTTTGTTTTTCTTTGTGTATGCAGAACAATCTCCATGAACTGTGGGCCCTTCTTAATTTCCTCCTCCTACCTGAAATCTTTAGTTCACCGGAGACTTTTGATGAATGGTTTCAAATTTCTGGCGAGAATGACCAGCAGGAAGTTGTTCAACAGCTTCACAAGGTATGTATGTACTTATCGTTTCTATCGAGTTTATCACGTCTTAATTGATAGGTTGATCACTTTCCTGCAGTATCTTTTTAGGTCCTTCGACCATTTCTTCTACGGAGACTAAAGTCAGATGTTGAGAAAGGTTTGCCACCAAAGAAGGAGACGATACTTAAAGTTGGTATGTCTCAGATGCAAAAACAATACTACAAGGCTTTACTGCAGAAAGATCTTGAAGCAGTTAATGCTGGTGGAGAACGCAAACGTCTGCTAAACATTGCGTAAATGCTGTAATTACCCTTATCTCTTCCAGGGTGCAGAGCCTGGTCCACCATATACCACCGGAGATCACCTCATAACAAATGCTGGTAAGACTAGCGTTCAAACTAGATCCTTCAGATGTATGTGTACATGTTTTTTTGAACCATCTTTATGTTCTTGTTTTCAGGTAAGATGGTTCTCTTGGATAAATTGCTTCCTAAGTTGAAGGAACGTGATTCGAGGGTTCTGATGTTTTCTCAGGTAAACGCCTGGGACAGAACAGCTGGTGATAATTGCTTCATACGGTTCGTCTTCTCTGTTTCCTTTCTTTATTTGAAGTCTGAGCGTTTGTTCTTTATTTTGTTACCATCATCCCAGATGACAAGACTTTTGGATATTCTTGAGGATTATTTAATGTATCGTGGTTATCTGTATTGCCGAATTGATGGAAATACTGGTGGTGACGAACAAAATATGACAGTTTGATTTACTTATTTATTGGCTGTTTTCAGTCTGCTATTGAGGAGAAAGTGATTGAAAGAGCGTACAAGAAGTTGGCACTTGATGCCCTGGTTATTCAACAAGGACGACTGGCAGAGCAGAAAAGTTAGTTTTCTATAACGAGATTGCAAAACGCAGTGGTTCATCTCTGACAATATTACTTTTATTTTTACTATATACAGCTGTCAATAAGGATGAGTTGCTTCATTTGGTAAGATATGGTGCTGAGATGGTGTTTAGTTCTAAAGATCGCACAATCACAGACGAGGATATCGATAGAATCATTGCGAAAGGAGAGGAGGCTACAGCTGAACTTGATGCCAAGATGAAGAAATTCACAGAAGATGCTATACAGTTTAAAATGGATGACAGTAAGGGTGTTATGAACCTTTTCACGTTTTTGTTGTGTTAATACTGGTAATATTTGGATAATCAGTCGTCTTATTTGTCACAGGTGCTGCCTTCTATGATTTTGATGATGACAATAAGGTAAGTCTTTGGTTTCAGCAAACACATCAGAAAAATCAGCTGAAAGACACGATTGATGTAGAAGAACCAGAAGGTCAAGCTCAGTTTCTCTGTTTGTGCTCACTTTGCTAACATTTTTTTCCAGCGAACCTATTACTGATTGAGAAGTTTCTGTCTATAGGTGGAGATCCCTTAACTGTTGAAGAAGTAGAAGAAAAGTAGAGTTTACTGGAGGAGATAAATTGATTACGTTTTATGTTAAAAAGGTGTCTTAGACATTTTGATTAGTTGGGCCTTATTTATTTGATTGTCAATCTCCAGGGTTTCTCAACATGGAGCAGAAGAGACTTCAATAGTTTCCTCAGGGCTTGTGAGAAGTATGGCCGCAACGACATCAAAAGCATTGCCTCCGAGATGGAAGGTAAAACAGAGGAAGAAGTTGAAAATATGCTCAAGTATTCAAAGAGCGATACAAGGAGCTGAACGGTGTGTAACACAACACCTTTGTGTGATGCCTCAAGAGGGAGCTTATGCTGACATTTCCCCTCTGAATCTGCAGACTACGACAGGATCCTTAAGAACATTGAGAGGGGAGAGGCAAGAATCTCTAGGAAAAACGAAATCATGAAAGCCGTAGGGAAGAAACTGGACCGCTAAAGACACCCTTGGCTGGAACTGAAGATTCAATATGGTTAGAACAAAGGGAAGCTGTACAATGAAGAGTGCGACCGTTTCATGGTCTGCGTTTTTCATCATTTCCTTTCACTGTTTCGTTTCACTATTTTACTATTATGAAGTTTGATTGTTGGGTGTGAACAGATCTGCATGGTCAACAAACTTGGGTATGGGAACTGGGACGAGCTAAAGGCAGCTTTCAGGACGTCGCCTCTGTTCAGGTTTGTGAAATCCCGCACGAGTCAGGAACTCGCTAGAAGATGCGACACTCTGATTCGACTGATCGAAAAGGAGAACCAAGAGTTCGATGAAAGAGAGAGGCAAGCCCGTAAAGAGAAGAAGCTCGCAAAGGTAAAAATGTTAGCATGCATAGTTGTTGTCCTTTGTTTAGATTCCTCTGGATGCTTATACTTTCTGTTTAAATCTTTGAAGAGTGCAACACCATCAAAGCGACCTTTAGGAAGGCAACAAAGTGAAAGTCCATCATTGAAGAAGCGAAAGCATCTGAGATGATTAGCTGAGCTCAGTTAAGCTTCTGTTGTAGAATAAAACTAAGGTTAATCTTGAACATAGTAGGTGAATTTGAATCTGGTCTGGTGAATGTTGTTCTGGAATTAACTATGTAATTTGTATTATTTAGTCATTATATGCTTCAGGAACTAGTGTGGCGTGAATAAGGCCATTTATTAGTAGTAATCGTTTTTAAAGAAAGAACGTAAAAAACAAGAGAGATGGCCGTATGAGAGAGAATCTATTTTATATATGGACAAATGGTAAATGACAGAAGCTTTGGTTTTGGTCTCACTGCTTCCATCAAATCTCAGACCCCAAAAATATTCTTTCCTCTTTTTCTGAATGTTGTTTAGTTCATGAAGAATCAGAGGATGATTTCCTCTATTTTTTTATGTTTTAACATGAAGAAGTCTTAGCTTCATTAGCGGATTCACCACTGGTCTCTGCTGGCTCTTCACGGCTCAAGCCACTGACCATGAGAGAAGAAGTTACAGCAGTCACAGCCTCTGTGTTTGTTTCATTGCTCGAGCCTATTGGAGCTGATGCGCCGCTGAGTGAGGATGATCCGATTGGGTATGGAGCCACGGGGATATCGGTTAGAGAAGAAGCAGACGGGCTGTAACTAAGTGAAGAACTCATCGAGTGATCAAACTTACACGCCGGTCCAAACTTGCAGATACCGTGTTGCGCAAAGTGAGTGCATTGCGCTACTCCCTGTGTCAAAACATGTATTGAGAATGTTTGTCTCATACCTTAACTGGCAAAAAAAGATTGTGTTCTGTGTCCATAGAGAAAATGTAAAAGACTTACGGGACGAAGTGGAAGGCCACTGGAGCTGAGGAGAACACCTGTTTGAGGTTGAACTGTATCTAGAGGATGATGGTATCTACACGAAGATCCGAACTTACAGTCACCGGTTCTCATGAAGTATTGACACTCAGGTTGATCAGGTCGCTGAGGAAAAGACTGTTCTGTTGAGGTAGTCAAGGAAGGTCCACCAGATTGGTATGTTCCTGTTAAAGGAGTGATTCCATATACAGAGCTTGATCCAACAGACGGTTGTGTTCCAGGAGAAGGCATTGTAGTTAAAGAAGCCTAATTAAAAAAAAAAAAACAAATCAACTGAATCATTTAGCCAAATAGAAGAATCTTAAAAAGCTAGAATACCTGGTAAGGGTTCCAACTAGGGTATGTAACCATTCCAGGAGGTAGAACCATCGGAGGAGGACCGTATTGACTTGGAAGATACGAACCAGGTAAAAGAGAAGGCCTTGACAAAACTAAACCATACTGTTGAGAAGAAGGCATCGATTGAGACTGAAGTGTTGGATATACACTCTGTAGTTGAGGCTGCGGATGTGGCTGTTGCTGCTGAGGTTGTCCATGTACAGAGAGTGGGACTGGATGGTTGAATCTACAGGTCAAACCAAATTTACACTGACCGGTTCTCATGTAATAAGAACACTCTTTCTCTCCCTGTAATCAGTTTTAGAGGAACTTTAATAAAATGTGTGGATGATCAATAAACCAAATACCAATTGAGAGAAGATTACAGAACACAAACCGGTCGCAATGGATATCCCAAATAACTTAACGAGACAGGAGCAACCGAACCACCTCCTTGTCTAGGATGATGATACTTGCAAGAAGCACCGAACTGACATGTCCCCGTTCTCATAAAATGCTAAACAACAAAAAGAAAAAGAAAAAAAACAAATCTAAAGTTCACAGCTTTCTATTAAAACAAAAACAGAGAAACTGAAACAGAGACTTGTCATCATCAAAACAGAGAATTGAGTAATCACAAAACCTGACAAACCGGATGTCCCATCCTCTCCGGTAAAACTCCATCTCCTCCTCCTCCTCCTCTCACACCTCCAATAACCTAAACACCAAATTCAATACCTCACTGATTCAACGAACTGATCTGAGACAAAAGAATCAAAAATCTGGAAACATTTCTTACAGCTCCACGATCTCGCGGGTGATTAAACCGACATCTTGACCCGTACCCGCAAACACCGGTACGCAAGTAATAAATACAATCAGGCTCATCGGATCGCTCCGGATACGATTCGCCGCTCAACCCTAACCGCCACATCGAAGCTACAAAAAAAAACACGCATTTTTTTTCAAAAAACAGAACCCTTTGATAATCGCCGATGAATAAAAGGCTCTGCATTTAAGAAAAGACATTACCTTCGATTCCAGTTTCGCCTCCATGAGAGGTCCATTGAATCGACGGATCCGATCGCGATCCTTCTTCGCCGGCACGACCGAACCGCTCCATTTTCTAACAGAGGGAGACAAATCTCTCCCGGAAACAGAAGAAGAAACCTTTTTGGCTTCTGTCGGAATGTCTGAAAGCTCCGATCGAAGAAGAAAAAAAACGCAGATCGTGGGGGGTTTGCTTCCACACTACTCTCACTGGCTTGATCTCTCTCTCTAGCTTCAAAGCTACAAGAAGAAACAGAGAACTCAAGACAAAATTAATTTTCTTTTTAATATAATTTACGGCTTCGATTTTCCTTTTTTTTATTATTATTACAAAAAGTTTTAGTTTTTGAGCTTTCTTTATGCGTGGTCGCATCTTTCGTGGGTGTTTTGCCGGTGGTGGTTAATATACGCGCCAAGCATAGCATTGGTCGCTTCTCTTTATTTTTACTTATTTTCTATTTTTCTTATCATTTAGAAAAATATCAAAAATCATATTTCTTTGAAAACATTTTCGTAGTATAATTTTTTTTAATTACAGTAAAACCTCTATAAATTAATAATGTTGGGACTATAACATTTTATTAATTTATAGAGATATTAATTACAAAAGTTTTCTTTTAGATTTTTTTATTTCTATTTATGAATATTTTTATTTATAAAATAAAATAAAAATATTTAATTTACCGTATATACACTATTTAAATTTTAGAAGTTTGACTTGCATATTGTTTTATTATCTTTTTTGGTGTATATTTTTATGTTTCATATAATTGTTATGTGATTTTAGATAATTTTTTACTAAGTATTACCAAAATATATTGAAATGTTAAGAAAAATAGAGATATTTTCATTGTGAATATAAAACCAACAATATAATATTTATTTTGTATTTATATAAAAATATATAGATAGATTACTAATTTATAATTTTAATAGGACTATATATTTACATGAAAATTTAAAAATATTATTATCTTATTATTTTATCAATTTGTGTTATATTTTACATCGACCCAAATTACAACCGGAAAAATTTATTAATTTATAGAGATTATTAATTTATAAAAATTATTAATTTATCGAATATTAATTTATATAGGTTCTACTGAATAAAGCTTATACTGTGGTTAAATATTTATAGAAAAGCTTTAACCCAAAATTTTTTTTGAAAGCTTACCTCCAATCACTAGGCTGACATATTGGGTAGTACTTTCAACAATTTAAGTCTACAGATCTTGACTTATTATATTTGTTGTTTATTCGTACATTAAAGTATAGGAAAGGGACGTTGATTAGATTTGAGTGTGTATATAAATACTGTACTAGATTGTAAAAAGTTTCTGTATGGCCAAGTTTGTTTCTAGTTTAATTATATGAAAGTATATATATTTCAGGAAACTGCAACTTTCTTACGTCACTCGTGATTGGGTCTACAATTACTATATTTAGTAAATAATGCTACTGTAATTTCAACTATATCACAGTGGCCATTTGGAGTTTTAGAAAATTTTTAAAACATTAATTTGCGTGAAACAATGTAGAATTTGCAAGGAATGAAACGATGACTTTGCTTACAGCAACGCTACATATATATTCCAAAGTCACTGTCCATTGATCTTGCTGATTAAACAAACCTGAGGGATCCTCTAGTGCTAGTGTAATAGGTAAAGAAGCCCATTTTCTTCATAAAGTTTAAATTGAAATTGATATGATTTCTTTATCCCATTCAACGAGAGTTAATTTTAATTAACGGAAACCAAGTAGAGTCAAATTTAGTTCGTTTAGTTATATAATTTTATTGATCTAAAAAGGTTAAAATCTGCTTTTTCTTTCTATTCTGTGGTGGGTCTAGTTATTTTCTAGATATGAAATGTGTGATTCTAAAGAAGTTTTTCAAGGTTCCTAGTATATTTACCAATGCCACTCATGGACTCGGTTTAGAAACATTGCACATTTGTAGTTATATTAAAGTTCTTTAACACCAAAGATATTTCATATCAAATAAGAATAATAAAAATCTTGATCTAGCTTTAGTAATAGAAATATAAAAAATTTTAATGGTTGAGACCAAATTTGAGATAAGATTATGAGTATCAATTTGCCGCAATCATCCCAAGAAATAAAAGTCTTTCCGTTTGTAAAGTCGATAAGTGATTATTAGTCAGCCTTGATGACCACTAAAATAATTTTGCAAAAGAAGTTTAGGGTAATAATAATAATAAATTTATGTAATTAAACAAAAAGGTTTCGACCAAAAAAAAAAACAAAAGGTAGAAGGTTTGACTTGGACATGATTGACATGTGCCCAGGTTTCAAAGATTGTGTTATTCCCCAAAGAATCTTTTGGAGCATAACATCTCTCCTTTTTCATCTACCATATGTCGGCGAGCAGCTGGTTATTTGAAACCAGATCTTTTTGCAGAAATAGATCTAGAATCAGCAAAATAGTTGTACATGTCAAACGTCAGGATTGTGACTATGGCTTCTTCTGATGGATCAATCTTCATGTCTACTCTTATCAGATGTGTATCTAACTTTGCAATAGTTAATTGACTATGTTTGTTAGAGCATCTCTTTTTGCATGTTCCAAAAGCAATTTTACTAAACAAATGTCATTTAAATCATAAATTTTAAAATTTGTTGAAAAAAATATGAATTATCTCTTGGACCAATTAAATCATCAATTAGTTTGAATAGTCACTTTAAACATAAAACTTAAATTGGCTAAATTAAATTAAAGACGACGTTGATTCGGTATGAATTTATTAGATAGGTTAATCGTCGTCTTTAATCTCCGACGTTGTTTTGATTTTTTTTTTTATAAATTGTATCTAATAGGAATCGAACCGTGACTAAAACTACACTAGTTGTAAATCCAAATCACTAGACCACTTGCAATTTTCTTTACTTGGATAAATACTAATATATATTACTATTAAACATCCAAATCATCTTCTCCCACCCTAAATTCATAAATCTCTTTTAGCGTTTTCTATCCAAATTCATAAAACCACACAGAAACATGAAGCTTACAAATTATCAGACTCATTAAATCTTAAAAGTACTAGATATAGTAAGAAGAAGATACAAACCAGGAGGGAGATTGAAGGTTTTGTGATCTGAAGTAGGATTATAAGCAGACTCATTGAATCTCCTTAGGTAAGAAGTTGATTGCTGCCTCAACTTTCTTGCCATGAGGACATGCCACCTTAAGATCAAACGTTGTCCTCGAGCTGGCACATCAAATTTAGGGATTTAAGTTGTAAATGGTGCCTTTTTTTATTGTTTAGTTAAGTTCATGTACATTAGCAAAGAAGTTTCCGAGTAAATCAGCTCTTCTTACAAAGCGAGAATCGCGAGTTTGTTTGTAAGCAAGGGACATAAGACTTGATTATACATGAAGTAAGATCAATTGTTTTGCCAAAAAAAATGAAAAAATGTTAGAACAAATGGGCACAAAGCAAGATCAAAGGCAACTAAAATGATTATACATTAATTGTTAGTAGTTGTTATCTGACTGCTCGTTAAAGCTATCTTTCCGCTCTAATTAAAAAACTGTTCTACAAGTCAGATCGTCTTCATGTAACATCTGTTTCCTCCTCACTCTTCCTTTACGAAAGGAAAGGTCCAAATAAAAACTAAAAATAAAAATGTACATGGATGGATATCCAAACTATAGCCAACACCAAATCTAATGTTCATCTTCAGATAAGAAAATCAAATGTAGAACAGCCAGGTTTACAATACACAAAACTACAATCTGTCTGAGATCTTCAATGAAAAGCAACAAAAAAAGAAAAGGATTAACTTAGATTATTGTCACTTTAATTCAAACTAACAACGATTATCAAAAATAACAATAAGATTCCAGAATTCTATTAATTTTTTATTTGTTCATAATATCGTTTTTAAATTACAATGTTTTTTGCCCTTTGTTATAAAAAAAATTACAATGCTTTCCAATTTTTTTAATAAATTTGTATAAATAGTTTTATCTTAACTTCCCGCATGTAGGGCGGACTGATTTTAGTAGTTTATACAACGGTCCTTCAATGTTGGTCCATTATGAAATATCCTGAATTTTATAAATACACTAGAATCTCTATAAATTAATACTCTATAAAGTAATAATCTCTATAAATTAATAAATTTTACCGGTCCTAATTTGGACCAGTCCAAAATTTGACATAAATTGATAAAATAATAATATAATATATTTTTAAAAATCTATGTAAATATATGGTCTTATTAAAATTAAAATTTAATATATATATATACATATTTTTAACCACATATATATACATATTTTATATAAGTAAGAACCTATTTTTATATTGTTTATTTTATATTCACAATAGAATTATCTTTATATTTTCTTAACACTTAATATATTTTGATGAGATTTAGTAATATTATATCTAAAACCACATTTAAGTTCTATGCAATATATATTATATACACCAAATAATATAATAAAATTAATATAAATGTCAAATTTCAAAAAATAATAGTTAATCACTAAAATCAAATATTTTTCTTATCTTTGAATAAAAATATCTTAAAATAAGAAAACTTTTCTAAATTAATATCTCTATAAATTAATAAAATTCCAAAGTCCTAACATTATTAATTTATAGAGGTTTTACTTTATAGCTATCCATTGAATACAATTTAGTATGGAATGTGCAATCAAATCTTGGTAGATGACCATTCCTCAATTGTCAAGGTTTTTGATGACTTTAAATACATCAATAACGATTAATGAGTAAATAATAATTAAATGTCCCTTATTAAATAAATCTAATGTGCATCTTCAAATTAAATAAAATAAGAAAATCAAATGTAAAACACCCAGGTCTCCACACAAAACTACTGTCTGAGATCTTCAATGAAAAGCAACAAACAAAATAACTTAGATTTGACAGAACATAGGACTCTCAACATGATCAAAATAGACTTCGATGTAATCAGAGGGATCTCCAAATTCTCTAACCACAACTTTTTGGGCTTTGTTTTCCTTGAGATTGTAACTGATGAAAAAGAACGGCGAGGGCGCCGTACCGGAAAAGAAAGGTGAGAATATAAGCTCACCAGTACTAACTGTACCCCTGAACCTGAATCCATGGTTTTTTCCAGCTAATTCTCTCAGAAAAGGAACAAAAATTGAAACTTTAGACCATTCTTGCTTACTGGCATCTCTTAGAACCCACAAGTGAAGTACTTCACAGTTAGCGGTAGGCCTACTAGTTGTAGCTACCTTTCCAGTGTAGTTCACTAGACAATGGATAGCCTCAGGTAACTTAATGGCATTAAACTCTTCAGATATCAGATCGAAGGTTATCAAGGATGCTTCATTTTTTATCCAAGCATAATAATACAGTACCCCATTTATGCATATCCCTTTATTATTCAGTCTCAGGTTTTATCTTCTCTTCCTTTTTGGTAGTGGATAATTGGGTAGAGGTTGTGGCACGTGGATCAGTGTCAAGGTGATCTCTGGTGAGACAGAAGAGGTGTACGTGGTTCAGCTGATATCGGTATAGCCTCCATTCTTCAGCCATAATAGACAGCTGTCTAGCTTCAAGCGTCTCAGGTTGGACACTTGTAACTCTCAGCTTGTAAGGATCAAGAATGATGAGACGATCACCAGTCAGACACCTCACGTTAACCTGTTTTTTTGTTTGCCCATGCCACACCATTTTGACACCGTCTGCAACAGTCATGGAGGACATATTGGTGAACGTGTTCACAGAGAAGAGCCACACCGATTTCAAATCTGTGAAGAACCGGTTTTGTTGAAACCACGGAGGGCTGTTGAGGACACTTGTGTCAAATGTTGGAAGCCGACATGCACGTCCTCAGGGCCGGTCCGTGCCTATTGGAGATTCTAACCGAGATGTTAAAATATGCCCATTAGTTATTAGTTATTACTCTTAACCATATGTCAACCTTTTCTTATGATTACTAGTTAACCGCCCATGAATTCGCGGGTAAAATATTGTATGAAAATATATATTATATATAAAATATTCCATAAATTTGATGTAAAAGTAATTGATGAATATTTAGTTATAAGAAATACTTGCGGAATTATATATGTAACTACCACATTTCTCCAACACATATTATGCATTTTCTTCGATCTCATCTTACTTTTCTTGTTATCATTTCGTTCTTTTTACTTAATTTTTGCTAATATTTTCCTAATTTTTTACATATTTTTGCAAAATATTTATTTTCCTCTAAATAATAAGACAAATCATATATCCATCTTTGAATTTTTTTTTTCAATCATAACATTACATTATTCACTATATTATCTGACTTAAATACAAAATATTTTTGAAATCAACAAAATTAAAAAATTTCGACCAAGGAAATTGTAACAATTTTGTTAAAACTTCACAAATGATCAACATGTAAGCAAAAGTCACTAGTGACTTCTAGTTTAATATATATAAGGAATTCTAGTTTTTATAAATGTTTTATACACTCTTTTAAATAATTTAATATTATGATAAAATAATTTTTTTCAGCTGTAACTAAAAAAACTCTTCTACAAGTCAGATCATTTTTCATGTAACATCTATTTCCTCCTCACTCATCCTTTACGAAACGAAAAGTCCAAATAAAAATAAAAAAAAGTGGATGGATATAATGCTCATCTTCAACAAGTCAGATCATCTTCATGTAACATACGTTTCATCCTCACTCATCCAACTATAGCCAACACCAAATCTAATGTTCATCTTCAAATAAGAAAATCAAATGTAGAACAGCCAGGTTTACTATACACAAAACTACAATCTGTCTGAGATCTTCAATGAAAAGCAACAAAAAAAGAAAAGGATTAACTTAGATTCGACAGAACATAGGACTCTCAACATGATCAAAATAGACTTCGATGTAATCAGAGGGATCTCCAAATTCTCTAACCACAACTTTTTGGGCTTTGTTTTCCTTGAGATTGTAACTGATGAAAAAGAACGGCGCCTTATCGGAAGAGAAAGGTGAGAATATAAGCTCACCAGTACTAACTGTACCCCTGAACCTGAATCCATGGTTTTTTCCAACTAATTCTCTCCAAAAAGGAACAACAATTGAAACTTTTGACCATTCTTGCTTACTGGCATCTTCTAGAACCCACAAGTAAACTTCACCATTAGCGGTACGCCCACTAGTTGTAGCTACCTTTCCCGTGTAGTTCACTAGACAATCGATATCCTCAGGCAACTTAAGGACATTAAACTCTTCAGATATCAGATCGAAGCTTATCAAGGATCCTTCATTTTTTATCCAAGCATAATAATACAGTACCCCATTTAAACATATCCCTTTATCAGTAACATGAGAAGGAGTAAAAGGAAGATGAGGATGCTTACACTCAACCATTCTCCATTTTTTTTGGGCTCCTCCTAGAGTGTACACTTGATGTTCTTCGGCCACAACTTGTGATTCGCGTTCTTGACGACCTCGTAGTACTGTCAGGCACAACACTTTGTATGCATCATTCACTGGATCATACCCAAAAAAGGATAACACGCCTCTTCTTCTAGTTTTGAGTCTAGGCAACGTTACGAATTGGCCCGTGGTAGGGTTTCCTATCATCACTCTAGAATCCATTTGACGGCAGATCACGCCGCGGATTGGTGGAGAAAAAGCATGGACATGGTTCTTCTTCTTCTTATCTGGAGTTATGTTTACCCTATGACGGTCAGAAGATGGATCAACCTGGGAACATGAATGTAAGAACTGCACTGTCATGTAGGCGCAGAAGACTGTGAAAAGAAGCCGAGGTGAAGATCGAGCCTGCAGGTACTGATTGATAAAATATTTGCCGCTGATTATGGATAACCATTGTTTTGAAACGAAGACAAGACTAGCTACAGATTTGGTCGGAACTTTCAGGAGAATCTCTACGATTAGATCCAGAGGAATAATCGAAAACGGATCGTTTTCATCTTTAAGACATTGTATCGTCTCCTTCCTCTTGACCCTTTTCATGGTTCTATCTTTTAACGAAACCCTAATACTGTATATATATTTATTAAGTTACGAGATTTGCAAATAAGACCCTCACTTTTCACGGACATTCCAATTCCTGTCTTTGTGTTCGAGTATTTCTTTGCAACGTGGTGTTTAATATTTGGGTAATTTGCAAGGTGAACTTCTTTTTAAAAAATTAACAGAAATTTTTGTTCTTTCCAAATTCTGTTCACTCGTGATGCTATCTGTGCACCAATAAAGGTAACGCTTGTGATACGGTTTTGTAGCAATTGCACAAGCATTGTTGTAGATGATCACATATACTTGTCTCTACAATCTACTGGACATGTTTGAGGAGCAACGGAACATATTAGAACCGGCATGTGCTCTTGCTATCGCTGGAGCTGAAGCATACTGTATATATTATGGTCTAAAGGACGTGATGTTGTAGCCATAACAAGTGGTACAAACATGAACTTTGCCAAGCTGAGGATTGTGACGGAACTGGCCAATGTCGGTAGGCAACAGGAGGCTGTTCTTGCTACTACTATTTTTCCTTAAACTACCTACAATTAAAAATAGAGGGAGTATATATAAATATATTATGTATAGTATTTTATGTTAAATTCAATTCACACAGGTAATCATTTGTTGGATTTTGAAAATTCTGTTGTTTAAGAAGAATCCGAGCGCTAAGCCACTAAGAGCATGTTTATTGGTAAAACTCTTAAGTGGTTTTTAAAGTGAATTTTTAACTATTAAAATTAAGCTAAGAGACTTTGTTAAGAGACACTTAATTATAGTGGTTTATTGGTAGTTTTTTAATTAAAGTTCTTACAATAAAAATATATTAAATTTATTTTTAAACATAATTTTTTAAAGATAAAATTTATTTATTAAATAAAACAAAGTCAAACAGAATATTTTAAACATAGATTTTAAAATAAAAATATTAAAACATTAAAACAAAGATTACTAAAATAATTAAGCATTAAGTCACTGATGAGCATTAAGCATTAAGTCACTGATGAGCTTCTTCTTTTGGGCTTCTTCACACTCGACTAGAAGCTCTTTTTTGGAAATAAGAGAATCAAGTAGACTCATCTTTGACAACCTTTCTTTCATTGCCAAGTCCTGCTGGTTAATGGACCACATATTCTGAAATTCTTTCACCACATTCTTCTCTACCATACTCTTCTTCCCACTGGCATTTGCTGCCTTAACACCCGCGGAACGCTTGGTAGCTTGGGAGCTTGATGAATCTGCACCGTCATCACCCTTCCTCTTCTTAGAGTTTCCCTCATTTTTAACTGTAGAAAAGTCAGTCCACTTCTGGTCGTTCCTCAACTCTTTCCATGCATGTTCAAGGGTAAATTTCTTCTTATAGTTGTTGAAGAAAATTTCATGAGCTTTTTTTAGCACATCATTTTCATTGCAACCGCTACTTTTCTCTCTAGTAGCAGCATCATACGAGCCACATAACTTGCAGACCAAGTCATTGATCCTGTACCAGCGTTGCTTACAGTGAGCAGGCTCTCTCTCTTTGCAACCAGCAACCTTAAGACTTGCAGCATAGTAAACTGCAATTCCATGCCAGAATGCGCCTGATCTTTGCTCGTTGCCAACAACTGGGTCTTTATTCGTGTTTAGCCACGAGCTGATCAGCACAATATCATCAGTGGGCGTCCACTTCCTTCGTTCCCGAAGCTCACCAACATCATCTGTGACTAGAGTAGAAACTTGAGAAGAAGATAGTTCGACACTATCTTCATAGTTAGCAAAGGAAATACTTTGTTGGCTATTAAGTAGCCCAACATAGTTTGATGTCTGAGTAAATGGATTATAATCCATTTCCGAAGATCAAAGAAGAGAGAAATTAAAAGAACAGAGGCGAGGAAGTGAGAAGAGAAGAACAAGAAGTTAATTGTATTCAAGAAAGAGGAGAAGGGAAGAGTTTAATAGAAGAAAGAGAAGGCTAAACGCATTGATCACAACCACCATCTATATCTATCAAACCGAGTTGACATATTCCTAACACATTCATCACAACACAAAATTACAATTCAGTTCGTTTCAAACAAGACTAAAATCGTTAACTACAAGAGTAAAATCGTTACCGTCCAATCACAACATATATCACAAACAATTCCCAATTAGATAATGCTTCATCCAACTCAACAGAGCAAAGACATAGGTTTAATCCAGTTCAAATTCATTTCAAACCAGCATTAAAATCATCAACATTCGCAACATAAATCACAATCACATTTCAAACTATAATTAAAATCACATTCACATTCGCAATCCACTTCAACAGAGCAAAGAGAAACGTTTATACATCTAGAAAGATCAAACAGAAAGGATTTACCTTTACGGACAATCGTGGCGGTTTTGTCTGACTAAGAGACATGTTTTGTGCCCACTTCACGCCTCTTGATCAATCCTGGATCATGCCAGGACCATGCCTCTTGATCCATCCATGTAGCAACACAAACACATAAAACAAATGAAGAAAAATTAGAAACACTTTACCTTCCGATTCCCTTGAGAAAACAAACAAGAATAAAAACATGCATAGTTGAAAGATTTAAAGAGACGCTTTACCTTTCGATTTCCTTGTGAAACAATCGCCGGATTGTCTTCGTCTCAGAGCGCCACCACGAGAGAGAGATAGCCACCGAGAGGGAGAGGAATCGCCGAAGAGAGGCACCGATTGAGTGGTCACCGTCTTCCTTCCTCGACGAGAGCCACCGAAAAGGAAAGGATTCGCCGTTTCGTCGAGGAGAGCACCGAGAGAGAGAGAGAGAGAAACCCATAGAGACGTCGACGAGATCCACCAAGAGGACGAGAAAATCGCCGTTTTCGTCGCAGGACCAGAGGAACCGAGAAGAGAAAGAAAAGAGAGAAAGAAACAATATCGTCTCCACTGTTCCTCTATCCAATCTCGTTGTGACACGTCGCCCTAAGAACTGTGTCTTCAAACGCTTAATTAAGCAACGTGCCTTCGCTTTACTTCGTCTTTTCCTCTTTTTTTAACTAATTAACCTAAGCCACGCGGTTGAACGACGCGGTTAAACATGCTCTAAGATACTTTTTGTATCTACCCACCAAAAAAAACAGAGTTACCAGTTTAGTGAAGTATGCATACTAAGATTAATTATATTAATTATATTTTACATCATTTTTTTACAGTAGTAGATTTCTATTCAAAGATTTTCCATAGACGTTAAATAATGTCAGTACTTTGTAGACCGTAGTATTTTTTTTTATCAATGTATAGACTATAGTATATATGGTTAGATAAAGGAAAACTTGCTTCTATATACACAAAAAAAAAACTTTAAATTCACTCACTAACTAAAAATGCCCCTCTCTCCTGCTTTATCTTCCTATCTCTCTCTACAATCTCTCTAAAATTCTAATTTCCCTTGGTTATCTGGCAAATAAGCTCTTAGATAAAACTAATATTTCGTATTTTAGTGCGAACTACGTAAAGAATATCTCTCTGGTCCACTATTCTTGTACATGTAAACTGCATGAGTCTATAGCATGGTGTGAGCGACTCGACCTTTATTGTTTGACTGGCCCAGTCAGTATCACGTGGAACTATTAGTAGTATTAACTATTAAATAGTATTTAGGGTAAACGATCTATTTCCCCACGAAGTATGATATAGCATCAGATCCCCACCGAAGTATGACCTCGTACTAGATCTCTCCAAATTAAAAGTTTCAAATCTATTTATCCATGAATTGAAAGTTTTAGATTTATTTCTTCCCAAATTAATAGTCGAAAACTTGTTTACCCATTGATCTTGGTTTAAACTGGTTTAATGTTAACCAAATAACTTTAAAACGATTAAACCAAACAAAAACCAATTGAGTAACAAAAAAAATTGACCCTTGCCGGATTTGATTTCTAACTCAAGAGACGTCGGCTGGGTAATCATGATTAACATAGCCAATGATAAATTACTTTTGTTTTCATGTGCTTTTAGGATCTTCTTCTTCGTTTATGTGCTTGGATGAGAGACTGTTCACTTTCGAATTGAAGGGCTATGAGAGACAATGAAGACTCGGGAGTTTTGAGGAGGAGAAACCATGAGAATTGTTTTAGGCTCATGGATCGAGCCATGAATCCCATGTCGAATCCGATGGTGGTTATATTAAGAGAAGTTAGCGACGTCTCGATGAAGTTGAGTCGGAAATCAAATCTGGCCAAATTGTTTTTGTTACTCGATTGGTTTTTGTTTGGTTTAATCGATTTAAAGTTATTTGGTTAACGTTAAACCAGTTTAAACCAAGATCAATGGATAAATAAGTTTTCGATTATTAATTTGGGGAGAAATAAATCTAACTTTTAATCCGTGGATAAATAGATTCGAAACTTTTAATACGGAGAGATCTAGCACGAGGTCATATGATCTGATGCTATATCATACTTTTCGTGGGGAAATATTTATTTTAAAAGGATTACTCTTGCGTTGACAAAAAAAAATTTACTATCGAGTTATCTCTCTAATATTTGTATTATTTATCAACGCAGGGGGGGGGACCTAGTCAACCATCCCTCATTTAACCGGATAAAGAAAAGTAAATACTGTAAATGTGTGACAGTAATAGACTAATAGTAATAATAAATAAAGAAAATGGAAACGGCAAACCCTATTTTAAAGCCCCTTTCTCCACCGTTGCAGCTTATTATCCAACATCCACTAGTATTTCAAAAAAAAAATGGCAAAAAAGAAAACGAAGAAACAAAAAAAGGGCGAAAATGGCAGAGGGATCCATAGTTTTTGGTGTGAATGATCCAGTTACCAGAAAAGGTTGGATTGTACTGGCTGTTCTTTGCGTTTCTGGAACTCTGAAAGGGATGCAGATTGATGGTGATCATGTGGGTTATAACAAGTATCTGGGAATGATTTTTGTGTTTCTTTATGTGATTGGCATCATCACTTCCATTTTCTGTGAACCTCCAACTCCAGTGGGCAAGGCTGGCCGATGGGTAAGAACTTTTGTCCCTTTGGTACTCTTTTTCATCATCTATTTTACCATCTACAACTTCCAAATTTTTCATGTATCCCTTCTGGTTTTATCCATCGTCTTTGGATTAGTAGTTATTGTTCAGCTTGTTTGTCCAGTGGAAGGGTTTCACTTTGCTTATGTAGTTGTGATCATCATATTAGGGTGTTATTTAGCTCTTTTGGCATGTGACTATGACCCCACATTCCAGCCTTTTTGGTTCTGTTTTCTCTCTATTTTTGTAATTCAATTTGCCATCTATTGTCTCAATTGCCCTTCAAGTGACATCGTATTCTTCAGTTTCTATTGAGTTTCTACTGAAACTGTCAGATCTTTGGGTGGTTAACCTTTTGGTCATCTTACTATGGTTCTTGTTGTTCAATCTTTTTCTACAACATTGTAATCAAATATTGTCATATGATAACCTGTAATGTTTTTCCAGTTTGTTGAGTATTTTGGTTTATACTTACTCGGTTTGACCTCTTATATTTGTTGCCAATAGTATGGTTGATATTCGTAACGTTCAAAACTGTCCAACAATCTTAGCATCACAACTAAATGATGTTAAAATAACACATTGGGATATCTCTAATCTAATACACGTTCAATAGGCTATAAATAAAAATATCCATAGGGTTGAAGATGACAAACAAAAGACCAAAAGTATCGGTCATTTTTTTTTACAATAAACTGTATATTTTAGCCTATTAACAACCGCTATTTTTGACATAACATCTTATACAAGGTTTCCATACTTCCTGCTAGAAAATTTCATCAAAATCCTCAATCTTTGCAACATGATTGAGATATCTATTCGCAGCAAACAGATTGGCTCTCATTTTGCAGCTTCTCCCACAGACACAAAACTAGCCGAGGAGTTTGGTAATGAACAAGAATGTAATTTGATTCACAACCACTATTATGAAACCTTTTGTCATTCATGTACTTCACTCTTTTTACTGTCTGGTTGAATTGTTGAATCCATATCCCCATCGCCACATCTTCCAGCTTGAAAAGCTTTCACCAAAAACAAAATAAAAATACCGTTAATTTACAATCTCTAGGATTAATTACATTTGAACTCTGATGAAAATACAAAACTCACTCTAAGATCTCTTTCACAGTGACCCTTGACCACAAACTTCGCGATATCCTGAGAGATGATGTAGCCAGGGCCATGTGCCCATGGAGGATATGAACCTAGAGGCCACTCCTTCACACAGAGAAAGCAACATGAGCCTCTAAGTAGAAAGAAATATTTTATAACAATTCTGTTACCTCTTTACGAATGTACCATTTGCTGCCTTGCTCACGGTCTGGCGATGAATCAAATGATATCAGACCATACAAAAGGGCACTAGACGGTTTGTTCTTCAGACTCAGTAACAGTTCATCAATCCGAACAAAGGCATCATCATCTGTCTTCATTATGTATTTTGCTGGGATGACTTTGGTCTGTATCAAAATAAAGAAACATTAAAAAAAGATTATCTCACAGTTTATATGCACTGTGTAAGTAGTAACTTACCCCGAGAATGCAAAGCGCAACAGTTTTCAAGCTAAGTAAACCATAGTAATCAACAAAAGGCATAAACTGAATGTCTCCATATGCTTTAGCTTCTCTCCACATCTCTAAATTGACTTGTTCATTAGTGTGCTGAACCCAAAAGAACACCAAGTTATTGCTAAGAAATGTACAGAAAAAAAAGAACAGAGAGAAAACGTTGACTTGGCAGAAGTACTTACTAGGCCAATGAGAAACCGAACAGCAACGTTTCCCGATCTTACTTCCTCATATTGCATCCAAGACCTTCTCAGTGCCATACGTCGCTTGAAGTTGTTTCCAGTGGAGAAAACACCAACCAGCAATGTTATCCTTGTCCCGGAAAGAGATGGAGCTTTCAGCTTCTCTTCTATAGCTAAAGAAGCATGGTCATCAGGAACAGGCAGTCTTGTGGCTGAAACAGATAACAGTTTCAGACCACCTGAGACTTTGACAGCACTGACTAACCACAGCTCAAGCTTCTGCAAATCAGATTTATGTTTAGTTTCAAACAAAAGAAACAACCTCTAAACTTAGTCATTTGCTTACCTCTCTGTAAGGAAATGAAGTCTCGTGCCGCCCGTTAACAGTCATATGAAAGCCTTCTATGCCAAACCACAATGTGGCAGTGAAGGGATTCCCTCTGAGAAATGGAAAATCATCCATCATTGCATCGTCGTTGGAACTCTCTTCCAGAGTGATTCTACTTGTCTGTTCGTTGCAGAGAGGAAGCTCATCAACTACAATGGTCACCAAGAGACTTTTCAAACACCCTTCAAAGAATGGCATAGAAGAGCAAAGTTTCATTACCTATTTGCTTCTTAAATGATCCATGACACGGGCATCTCACTTCCTCTCCCCACCCAAGCTTCTCTGTCCATGTGTTTTGCACTATGGATGGCTTAGAGAAGTTCACACCATAACGCAAGATGCCTGAGCTAACGAGCTGGATCTGGAAGCTTCTCGAATGTTCATCAGGAACACCAACCAAAGTTATAGAAGAATCTTCAGTTAAACCACACGGGAGCTCAAGTACAGGGCGTAAACCGGACAAATCAACATCAACTGCATTTACAAAATCCGGACAAGTTCTTCTGGCTTTCATAGAGACCATACCAGAAGCAGAATCTCTTTTCTCTTTATTGATCAGAGAGACTAAACCTTTCATTGCCAATGCAGCCTCCTCGATCCCCTGACCAGTTTCTGGTAAAGCATCTGGTCTTTCGAGAAACGGACGCATGTGAGACCATACAAGCAATCCATTAGTTTCATCTTCTTCTTCTCTGTTTGAAAAGAGATAATCAAGATCTTCCAAAGTGATCAAATGTGGCTTCTTAGCTGGCTCCTGAACACTCTCCCCCTCTATATCAAACTCATCAATCTCCGTTGTGAGTTTGTGACCAGATTGTTCATAACGGATGACGAAGATCAATGCAAGAACCATGATAGAGATTCCCACCGACCAGTTCCTCGTTCTGACTGAAGTGAACCCAAACTTGAGCTTAACCATTTTCATTAGTCACATCCAGAATCTTATCCTCTGATTCTCTAACGCCCTGGAGTTAATTATCATCAATTAAACATTGAAGAACTCAGAACAATGGTCAACGACCCAATACTTTGGATATAAAACCGAATTGGTATAGAAAGGAGCAGTCTTTGATTCATACAAGTAGACCCATCAGAAAAAAAAATCATGGCTAATTATAATCTCTCTTTATCATACTCTAAGCACTAAGGAGAAAAATAAGCTACAAGTGAGAGTTCTTGAAGCATCTTGGCATTGTGATAAGAGCTGATTGGTTGGTGTATTGAAATAAAACTTGTTAAGCTTACCTGTTTTCTATTGATGAATGGTGGTGAGCTTTCAAAGTGAATAAACCATGGAGATCCAGGATCAGCCACAGTTGCAGAACAACAGAGAGAGAGAGAGACGGGGAGGCAATGTGGCCAGCTGAAAAACAGAGGATCTTGGACTAGCCAAGAAACGTTGCCGTATCATAAGTAGCGAACGATGTCGTTTTACTGTAAGTGAAACATTGCTGTTTCATAGAGAACGTCGTCGTATCTGAATCGTTGCTGTTTATTGGATGAAAAAACGGATTGGTTTAGTTTATATTTCATTTCAGTAATCTCATAATAATTAATAAAAATATAAAATAACTTTTGGTATGTCGGTTTCCTTTTTCGTTTTTTGATCACAGTATGTTGGTTTCCATATTCAAACAAATATGAATAGAGACAAACACTACACTAAACTGTTAACTAGACAGACTTTTTCCTAAACTTTAAAAGTCTCTGTTCTCCTCCACCTCCAGCGACGGCAAACCGTGGACTAGAGAGAAGCTCTTCCATCTTGACACTGTTATAAGAGCTGATTAGTACTTTAATGACAGTCCAATTCTGATAAGCACCAGGGGACCATGGTTTAGCACTAACAAGACGTCTTGGTATTCCCATGCCGGGCCATCTATGTTCAAGGCCCGGTTAATATTGGGCTTTTAGTTTTGCAATATTTTTTTAAAAAAATTAATGAATAGACTTGTTATGATGAATGCTACCAAGATTAGAATTCTAAATCCAACTGATAGTAATATTCTAATTAGGTTAAACTGGTTTTACTCTAAAAGTCAGTAGAACCAAAAAATTAAAAATGTAGAAAGTAACTATTTTTACTGGCTTAATGAGATTTGAGTATTCAGTTTACTAAGAAACTCAGATCCAAATATGAATATCTTGCAGGAAGCTAAAAGCTAATGCGTTGGTGTCTTTAAAATACGTACAGTAGATTTGGTGTGGCAAAAAGGAGAAAACATTACAACATGTTTGAAGGAAATCTCAAAGAAAAATAAAAAGCTAAACAGAGAAGTACATACATGGGATCTAAGATTGGATTCAAGAAGCTCAGAAATAAAGAAAAAGAGTACTGTAAAGTTGAATGAAAAAAGTAACTGTTCTGTTTGAGATCTATGGGAGGAAAGAAAGATGTATGTCTCTGTCTCTGTGTTTCAGACAGACACTGCTGGTGCATTGGTTTGTACTTTTGTACACGTCCACCTAGCGCGGCATATTTACATGCATCTTTTGACTCTTTTACCAACTACTATTTGTTTAAATGCATATTTACATGCATCTTTTAACTCTTTTACCAACTAGTATTTGTTTGTTTATAAAAACGAACAAACAAAAAATTCGTACCATCAGAGGCTGAAACAAGATGATTTGATTCGTATCAGGTATGAAGAAAAATATGACAATTTATTTTAAAATGCTTAGTATAGCTGTCTACTAAAGTACACATGAGAAAAACCATGTTCATATCAAATATAGTAAAGAATCTGACATGATCACATCAATTTCGATCTACATATACAACAAAGGAAGTAAATTACTCCCACGCCGTGCATAATTAAATAAAATAAATTAACAGTGCAATGCATCATTGACCATCTCACTGATTAAAAAATATATATAATACGATTCGGTATCCGAAAAGATAGGATTCTATGGGACCCACTTCAATATAGATAATCCGATTGGGTAAGCCTCTCTAATCCCCTCGTGTCGCTCTCCCCGCCCTCATATCTTCTAACTTCTACGACGATCTCCAGTGCAAGGCGCTGAGATTCACGCCAAAGGCATCATTTCACCATACACTAACCTACTGGCTCGTCAACCATCCCAACATCGCCAATTTCACGTGGACTGAAGGTGAGACCCTCGGCTCCACCGTCTTCTTCGTCTCCGCCGTAGTCGCCGTTTACCTCTCCGCCATGCTACTCCTCAGATCCGCCATCGACTCTCTCCCTTCGCTAGGTCCTCGAATTCTCAAACCAATCACAGCGGTTCATAGCCTTATCCTCTGCCTCCTCTCCTTAATCATGGCCGTCGGCTGCACTCTCTCCGTAACCTCAGACCAGACGGCGCGTCTCTTCGACGCGATTTGTTTTCCCGTTGACGTGAAGCCCGACGGGCCTCTCTTCTTCTGGGCTCAAGTCTTCTACCTCTCGAAGATCCTCGAGTTCGGAGACACAATCCTCATCGTACTCGGGAAATCAATCCAACGGCTGTCTTTCCTCCACGTGTACCACCACGCCACAGTTGTTGTTATGTGTTACCTCTGGCTTCGAACACGCCAGTCTATGTTCCCGGTCGCGCTTGTGACGAATTCGACTGTCCATGTCATCATGTACGGTTATTACTTCCTCTGTGCCGTTGGATCGAGGCCCAAGTGGAAGAGACTGGTAACGGATTGTCAGATTGTGCAGTTTGTTTTCAGCTTCGGGTTATCTGGTTGGATGCTCCGAGAGCATTTCTTCGGGTCGGATTGCTCCGGGATCTGGGGATGGTGTTTCAATGCTGCTTTTAATTCTTCTCTTTTAGCTCTTTTCTTCAACTTTCATTCCAAGAACTATGCCAAAAAGAAAAGAGAGGGTACATCAAAAAGAGATTAGATTAGTTGTCTTGAATTGTTGGATATTTTTGGAGTTCTGACCTTTGTTACTTATAGTCTGGAATTGATTTTCTATGAAATAAAATGCGAAAAACGATAATAAGTCTTGAAATCATCCTCTAATTTGTATATTTGATTATGCAAGAATGCAGGTTCAACCAACATTCACCAACCAAAGTTTTTATGAAGAGTTGAACACTGAGATTAGTCTATAAGTAATCGGTACTTTGATAAAACAAGCCTTAAATCTCCATATGCAAAATTTGGGCACCAATCTGTGACAAAATAATGCTGAAAAAGTAAACAACTAAAAGAGGTTTTGGCCTATTTTGATAAGCTAGAGCTCACGTGTTCTCTATTTTATGAGATGATCAACTTTTTACAAGAAAAACTAAAACAAAATTTTTACTTGGGAAAATCAATCAAATGTTTGAGTTTGAGTGGAAAGAGATTTGCTACTCTTGAAGAATTCATAATCTAGAGAAAACTGAAAATACACTATTTAGATTAGAAGTAAAATATTGACTTTGTGTATTGGTCTTTGAAAGTTGATTTACTTTTGATAGAATCAACTTACTTTCTTTGTTTTTTTTAAAAAAATGGTTATAACTAAATAATTACCTCATACATTGTTGACCAAAAAAAACTTGGAATAAAACAATGAATCTTCAGTTTAATATAAGTTATCATCATTACGGAGAAGTAGGTTGTGTGTTTAAAAGGGTTGGTAACACAATAACTTGGTTTTTCTAGCCATTCAAATTTGTTAACATATAGTTTTCCATTCAATTAGTAATATATACATATCAAAGAAAATTGTCTTTTACACACGTTTATTTAGAAGAATGTCAAGATCCATGAAAATACAAGATGGCCTTCTTCCAAATTTTTTTAAAGGTGTGATCAAATCAATCCCATTGATTTTTTCATTTATCCTATTAAGAAAATCGCTAATGACTAGACTGAATCTTGAAATGGCATCAACGTCTCTTTCTTAGATTGAAAACTACATTCCATAAAGATTACATAGGCAAAAATTCAGGTTCAATAAGCATTCAGAGCAAATTCTTCCTTAAGACCTCAAGGTGAAAAACCTTCCTGCAATTTTCTTTTACACATTTGAGAGGTGAAGTTGTTTTAGCATTCACGTCCTGATTTTTTGTCTATATTTCTAGGAAAATTGTTGGTAAACCCACACAGTTGGGACTTATGTGCCCCATTGAAACTCCTAAATAAGATTTTTGCGGTTTGGTGAAGAACTTGGCACTAATGGCTTATTTGACCCTTTGTAACAATAACTCCACACATAATGGACTTTTTGAGTTATATATCCTTTGAAAAAATCAGAGGTATGTTCAATTCAAATTCAATGGTTTATTCCGCTTTTTTGTTTTGTTTCTCTAATTCTGGTTTCCTAAAAGTTTGTCTTATTGATTGTAGGATCCCTGCCAAGATATAGATCCATATATTATATTCCACAAGACAAAAGTCTTTTTCAACAGTTATTGGATTGGTTTCAGGTTACATATGCAAGAATTCAGGTTCAACAAGCATTCACAAACCAACGTTTCTTTTTAGAGTTGAAAACTTTGATTAGCTTATAACTGGTTCTTTGAGAAAACAAGCATTTGCTCCATATGCAAATGCATGTTTGTACAAATGTTTCAATATTTTGGTTTTAGGTCCGGTCAAAATGTCAAACTCAAACACAAAGATTGTAGCTTATTTATGTTTTAGATTTGGACCGCAAGGCTGCAACCATACTATCTTTCTCTATAAAGATAGCCACAACTAAACTAAAACTTGTTTGTAAAACGTACTATGGCTCCAAGCCTAGGCTTCCTCTTATTAAATTTGAAATAAATGCATAGCATTTGTGTATGAACTTGATCCACATTGAACTAGAATTGTAAGTAAGATTCATAAATACCTTAGCTCAAGCATTAGACACTGACTAAATGCTACCATTTCAATGTATTTATCTATTGTGAATAGGCTAGATCATTTTAATTTCTTAGTTATTTGATTTTCATATAGTTTTTATAATTTTGTTTAGCCTTTAAAATTTTATTTCTTAGCTAATTTTCATAGATATCTTACCAGAACTAGTAAAATTAATCAAGTTTTATCGAAAATAAATAGAAGATATAGCAAAGCTGAACCAATTTCAATGAATTAACCAAAATAACTCAAATCCAAATCATCATAAAACTGACCCCAAATATATTAGGATATTTCTTTTGTTTTACAATAACTGAACCGAATTTTCAGTTATCAGAATCGAACTAAACGACATTTGTTTGGTTCCCTCACTTTATAGAAATCCGAACCGACATGATCAAACCGATCCAAATATCCTAGAGCAAGCGTAAGAGCAATCATGTTCTCATCATCAAGTCATCGACTATATCAAACCCATTGTTAAGATTCTGACGTCAAATAAGTTTCAAACGACAACGAAGAAAGTAAATGACGCGTTCTTTACGATATTATCCCCCCACGTTAAACAGGATTAGAAAAAATAAGTTATGCATGAAACATTCGCTACGATATTACGTTCTCACGTTATGCGTAATAAACAAAATAAAAATGGATTGATGATGCACATTCTTTAGGAGTTTACCTTTTCACGTCAATGCATAATAATAACAAAAACAACGCATATGCATCAACCATCCCATGAATCAAATAATATAATACGATAGCGTGGGACCAACTTGAATATAGATATAAGCCAAATTGGGTAAGCATCTGATCATTTCGTCTCTCTCCCGTTTCTTCTAACATCTCCCGAGTTCAGACCAGCGCCGGGAAAGCGGAGACGCGTGGAAACCAGCAATGCAATTGCATCGGTTTACTCCACGTTCCAAGATTCACGACGCAATGGCATTGGTTTACGCAATGACATCGAATTTCATTAATGATATGTATCTAATTTACGCAATGGCATTGGTTCAAAAAGTGTATATATATTAATCTCTACCCACCATCTCGTCAAACTTCAACTCCTACTAACCTAGCAGGAGAATGGCATCGGTTTACTCCACCCTAACATACTGGCTCGTGAACCACCCCAACATTGCCAATTTTACCTGGACCGAAGGTGAAACCCTTGGCTCCACCGTCTTTTTCGTCTCCGTTGTAGTCACCGCTTATCTATCCGCCACATTCCTCCTCCGACATGTCATGGTTTCACTCCCCTCACTCGGTCCCCGGATTCTCAAACCAATCACAGCCGTCCACAGCCTCATCTTGTGCCTCCTCTCCCTAACCATGGCCGTTGGTTGCACTCTCTCCCTAGCCTCGTCGCCTGACATAGTGCCCTCACACCCGACAGCGCGTTTCTTCCGGTCGATATGTTTACCCCTCGACGTGAAGCCTAGCGGACCGCTCTTCTTCTGGGCTCAAATATTCTACCTCTCCAAGATCCTCGAGTTTGGAGACACACTCCTCATCATACTCGGCAAATCATTCCAGCGGCTCTCGTTCCTCCACGTGTATCACCACGCGGTGGTTGTGATCATGTGCTTCGTCTGGCTCCGAACCCGACAATCCATGTTTCCGTTCGGGCTTGTGGCGAATTCGACGGTCCATGTCATCATGTACGGTTACTACTTCTTATGCGCCATAGGATGGAGGCCGAAGTGGAAGAGGCTGGTGACGGATTGTCAGGTTGTGCAGTTTCTTTTGGCCTTTGGATTTGCCGGTTGGATGTTCCAAGAGCATGTTTTCGGGTCGGGCTGCTCCGGTTTTTGGGCATGTGGTTTCAACGGTGTGTTTAATGCTTCTCTCTTGGCTCTCTTCTTCAACTTCCGTTCCAAGAATTATGCGAAGAAGACAAGAATGGATTTGTGGGCAGAAATGATTAAAGATGTGGGCCAAAAAGCGATTGGATCCCAAAAAATTGATTAAATCATTTTGAATTGTTAAATGTTGGTCCCTTGATGTGTTGTGACTGGAAATTGATATTGGGTGGGTTGAAATTGTTATATTGTGAATAAGATGACAACATAGAAAAATGTCACATAAATATCATGAAATGGCTTCATTGTCTGATTCTTAGATTGCATATATCTTTATATGATTTTTATGATATAATAGAATGACTAATCAAATTTGAAATTTAAAATCTGTAATTGCTGTATCTGTCTGTCTATCTTCGATCACACTTTCCCTTTTATAGGTAGTCCACAATCTTTTTCAAGGCAATACTTGCTTTTTACTTTTTTTTTTACACAACGGGTTGACCTAAACGATAAAATTATCACTATATTACCATTTTACAAACTAACCCTCCATAATGCAACAAGAAAATGAGGATAAATAAAATAAAATAAAATAAAATAAAATAAAACAAGAAATTGACCAATGCAAATATGAGCTGAACTAAATGGAACCCAAGAAAAATAACTAATGTAGCCAAAAATCATTACTTTTTGTTTTATGTATTTCTATATTGTGAATGCCTATATAATTTTAATTTTAAAATTATTGTATTTTTTGTTTAAACTTTAAAAAAATGTTAACCAGCTAATTTTCATAGACATCTTTCCAATATCTAGTAAAATTAACCAAGATTAAATAAAAGAATAACAGAGCTGAGCAATTTCATTGAATTAATCACAATAACTGAAACACGAATTATCGTAAAACTGAACCGGAATAACATTTCGGATGTATATTGGTTCTCTATATTACCATAACTGAACCAAATTTTCAGCAATTCGACCGAAATGACAATTTGTTTGGTTCACAACTTCTCATCGATCCAACCATGATTTCATCATCAGTTCATCACGTAAACGACTGTATTAAATCCATTATAAAACTGACATCAAGTAAATTCCAATCTAACGACACGATGGTGGCTACTGGCATATAAGTTTTGGGTTGTTAAATAATTTAAGTTCAGAGGTATCCTACTACATTTTATTATCTTTGTTATGTGACCAAGTAGATATAATTCATTGTCACATCCCGTTTGAATATCTCAAAAAGTTTACTTATAGAATGGATGATTTTATTTGGATATTAGTATGGACTCTTTTATAAATATGAGATATTCGAGGTTAAAAAAAATTCAATCACGACGAAGAATAATTTGATGCATTCTTTACGATACCTTCCCACGTTATGAATGATAAAAGTGGTGCACGACACATTCTGTACGATGTTTACGTTCCCACGTTATGCATAATAGACAAAATATAATGAATTGATGATGTTCATTCTTTACGTATTATATTTCCACGTTAATGCATAATAAAAACACTAACGATGCAATGTAGCAACCATCCCATTACTCAAATAATATAGTACGGTTGCATGTGACCCATTTGAGTATAGTTAAGTCAATCTAGTAAGCCTCTGATCAATTCGTATCTCTCGCATTTCTTCTAACATCTCCCTACCAGCCGGAGAATCGTGAAACCCGGCGACGCAATGGCATCGGTTTACTCCATGTTCCAACTTCCAAGATTCACGATTCAGTGGCATCGGTTTACGCAGTGACATAGAATTTCATTAATAAAAGAAGGTGTTCAATATATATATAGATGGCCTGTCTCTCTATTTACCATATCCTTAAATCTTCAACTCCTCCAAACATAGCCGGATAATGGCATCGGTTTACTCCACCCTAACCTACTGGCTCGTGAGCCACCCAAAGATTGCAAACTTTACATGGACTGAAGGTGAAACCCTTGGCTCCACCTTCTTCTTCGTCTTCTTTGTAGTCTCCCTTTACCTCTCCGCCACATTTATCCTCCGATATGCCATGGTTTCACGCCCCTCACTTGGTCCCCGCATTCTCAAACCAATCACAGCCGTCCATAGCCTCATCCTCTGCCTTCTCTCCCTAATCATGGCTGTCGGTTGCACTCTCTCCATAACCTCAGCCCCAACCACGCGTTTATTCCATGCAATCTGTTTCCCTGTCGATGTAAAACCTAAAGGACCGGTTTTCTTCTGGGCTCAAGTCTTCTACCTCTCGAAGATCCTTGAGTTTGGAGACACAGTCCTCATCATACTCAGCAAGTCATTCCAGCGACTCTCCTTCCTTCACGTGTACCATCATGCCACTGTGTTGATCATGTGCTTCATCTGGCTCCGAACCCGCCAGTCCATGTTTCCGGTCGGAATCGTGACGAATTCAACGGTCCACGTGATTATGTACGGCTACTTCATGTGCGCCGTAGGATGTAAGCCAAGGTGGAAGAGGCTGGTGACGGATTTCCAGGTTGTGCAGTTTGTTTTCGGCTTTGGAATATTAGCGTTGATGTTCTCAGAGCATTATTTCGGGTCAGGTTGCTCCGGGATATGGGGAAGTTACTTTACGGGTGTGTTTAATGCTTCTCTCTTGGCTCTCTTCTTCAACTTCCGTTCCAAGAACTACGTGAAGAAAACAAAACCGGAGGTGATTAAATTGTCTTGAACTGTTTGGAGTCTCGATCTCTTCCTATTTGTTGTTACCTGAAAATGTTGGGATAGTCTAAAATTGTTTTACTATGGATAAAATAACAAAAAATGTATTAAATATAATGTCACATAGATTATGAAATAACTTCTTTCTATGATATACAGCATTCGACAACCAACGTTTCCTTAGTGACTAATCAAATATTTTATCTAATATCTCTGAACTATGTAGTGTATGTGTATCTACAATCACACTCCCATTTCTAGTTTGTAGTCCAGAATCCTTTTGAAGGCAGTAGTTGGTTTTTACATAACGGGTTGACAAACGATAAAATTCTTAATACAACACAAAATTCACTAAAGCGTTGATTGTTTCAACAAGAAAATGAGGATATTTTTTTTTGTAACACATACTCCATTAAGAAACTAGTTGTCCATTACACTGTGATATAAGGGCATGCTTTCCCAGAGCATCCGCCTCAATGTTTCGCACACGAGAGATCCAGTGAGGATAGATCTAATAGAATTAAAAAAAAAAGAAACTCCTGCCAACCAATCTCAGAAGAAGCTTCATCTGCTGATTTGGTGGATCCATTCACTAACCAAAATTTTGGGATGCATTGTGATTTTTATTTCGAAGTTTTAAATTCTATGTTGAGTCTTGACTTTGGTATGAATTGATCAGGTGTTAGCCAGAGAGACAACGTCGCTGCAAGCTAGAGAGTAGAGATTATAGTAGAGACAATGGAGGTGACTGGTGAGGCGAGGCTGGGATTCATTCACTAATTAATAATTAATCAATCCTTAATATGAAGGAGTTTAACTACAGAACATTTAGTAAATCCTTGCTTTGGCCCAACCCAACACAAAATTCACCAAAGCGATGATTGTTTATAGTTATTATCAAAAAGATCAAAACAATTATCAAATTTTTTAAAAAAATAGATTCTATAAATTTTGAAGAGACAAGTACCCATTTATGAACATGCCCAAATGTAGAGAAGTTGCAATTTGAGAATGTTGTTTATTTTGGAACCGCAATAAGAGAGTTGGTGTTTGACTTGAACATCTATCTTACCAAGTTCCATAGAACTCAAATGGTAAATTTGTGTGTTACTTTATACGCATGAGTTAATCTTTGACTTGTTCTATTGCTCTTCGAATTTCATGTTACTGTTGAAATCCAATCCATCACCAGAGGCGTGCTTATGTTATAAGTTTTGAGGCATTGGCCTCAGGCCCCTCTTAGAATATTAAATTTTAGGGCCCCGTATTTAGAAAATAACACAGTAAACATGTAAAAGGATACTATAATGTTTTTAGTATCCTAAACTCCTAACACATACATCTCTATTTTCTTTTTTTTTCTAAACGGTAACTTCCGTTATTATACTTTTTCTTCTTTAATTGTCAGAAGTCTATATCATTCTCTTTATAAATTTCTATTATTTGTTATACTTTTTTCTAAAAAACTTCAGACCTAGAATATTTATATAACATAGACCAAATTTTGTTTCAAAAAAAAGACATAGAACAAATTTTCTATATTAACTTATGTTATAAGTAATTAGTTTACTACTATTTTTTGATTAAAATGAACCAATTCTTTGCCTTAGGCCCCTAATATCGTAGGCGCGGCACTGTCCATCACCTAAGTTCCTCATCAACGAGAAGGTTCCACGTGAATTTTAAAAATACTTAAAAAAGCACACTAAAATAATTTGGTTTTGGTTAATATCATTAGCAGTTGATGAACAGTACATATACACACAACTTTTTGGTCTTTGCCACTTAGCTTATGCAAATTTGGTTTCGACTTCCATTTACTAATCTTGTATCATCCTTATTTGAATGAAAAGTGTTTCATTGATCTTTTTATGCTGTATAAACTATAAACTCTTCTTTGACTAATAACGTGTTGGCTTTATAACTACTTAATTGATGCAACTCGAAGTCTCGAACATTTTATATATTGATCTACAATATTAGATATTTGACTTCATATTAAAAATATATAAACGAGTAAGCGACCAAGTAGTTAGGACCAAGAAAATTGTAGAAGATCTCATATTCAACCATGTTCATAACTTTATTTTAATCACATGCAAGAGAAAGTGGTTTAGTAAGAGAAATCCCTCACTTATGACAAAAAAAAAAATGTTAAAATACACTAATTAGCTTTGAGCAAAGTTTCCCTTATTATTGACTTGTCAAAAAAGACACGAGTTCCAAAACGCACGAGTGGATTGTGTGACTAACTCAAAGAGCTCTTTGACTAGTTTGACCGGATGGCACGTCCAGTTTAATATTATTTTATATCAGTCAAAATCTAACAAACAATCTTGATGTTCTTGGTTTCTCTTAGAGATACAATATGAATGACTATTCATTAAATAATGCTATGCTCCCTACCATGTTTACTCCGATATGGATATTGTCGAGTCTCGGTTATCCTCGTGTACGTTGGCATCAAAACCTGAGCTACATGGGCTTATGTACTTATATGGAAATGATTCGATATATACCATTTATTATTACTTAGATTAATAAATTGCTTATTACGACTTTGATAGATTATTATACAGTAATTCGAGTAGAGAAAACAGATCACACATCTTATTGACGTTTTCACACTTCCATGATCATTGTTTACAGTTTTATTTTTGTTGATGGCCATCTTACATAACACGTCCCTTTTAGCTGGGGCAAAATTATGTATGATAAAGAAAAGCGAAAGAAGTAAATCAATTTTATGTGACAAAAGCTGGGTTTAACGACAAAATGTATGTCTTTAAACAAACATCATGTTTCCTTTCCGAAGCATTAAGAGAAAAGTTGAGCGAAAAAGTAATAATAATTAACAAGGCATTTGTGTTCTCCACTTTGGAAGATACCACATTGCTTATAATATAAGTTTGAAGCTTCTTAATTATAATCCTAAATATTACTATATGTTCCCTATATGGTTGGTTTTCATATTTGCTTTCACATTTAACATGCCGCCTTGCTAGTTTCACTAGGGAACGTGGGTGAATTCATATAATAAATCTTATGAAGTAAACTGAGATTAATAGTTAGTATTAGAAGCTTCCAACAAGAAACTTCACAAATACAGTACATGTGAATACCAACTCATTACTACACTGTAAGTCATCCTATATCCTCATCAAATAAAATGAGCAATACACTGTTTTTTTTTTTTGAAAAAGATGAGCAAAATATATTGTTCCGATCATCTTTTTGTGGATGGGTTGTTGTTCAGGTGAGAATATAAAAATTACATCAACACGACAACGTAAATTTCCTACAATTACATTTACGTATAAGAATGATATCTTGCAAGTTAGACAGTTTAGGAATTTCTTGTGGATGTGGTTCATAAAAAATAACTATTGACTATATATGTAGATACAAGCTACGTATGTATGCAAATTTTCCACCCTCATTTATACAAGTACTAATAACACAACCCTCGTATAATACGCATGTACATTTTAAGAACTTGTCTTCGATGCTTCATTATTCTCAGACTTCTCAAAGTTCCATTTAGATTTGTTTTCAATATTGTGAGTTTTATCATCACTGGGTCATTCCCTTGTATATTATTTATAAAAAAAATAGACTAATTTTTTTACTGAGTTTGTCATGTATATTATAGCTTTATGTACTCGCTGTGCTTCTGAATATGTACCATTTTTTGCTGTATACCAAACTAGTGTTATAAATTAAAGCAGAAAATATTTGGAATATAACGTAGAGCAACCGGATTTGAAATATATTGAATGTGAATCCGCAGATAGTTGTGTATTTCAAATAGCAATAATAAAATGTCGAAAAGGAGAAGTACGTATAGTTGTTCAAAGTATTTAGTATAAATGTATATTGTCAAAACGAGTGGTCTATGTAGTCCAGTTCATGTCAATTGATAATGGAGTTTTAATTCCCTTACACCCTACATTTTTTCAACGCAATTGTTAAATTAGCTGTTGTTAATAAAACTTCTTATTTTGCGGCCTTTATTCAACCGAGTCGTATTCTGGTGTTTATAAGCGTGAGTAGCGGAGATTTTTCATCTTGGTTCATCAAGATTTAAGGTTAATAATGTCTATCCTCTTCATAATTAGCACCCCGAAAATCTGTTGGATTATTCGTTTTTAACCTAGAAAAATTTATTGGACATGTGACTTCTTAACTTAGTCTTAGATTCTTAGTATGATGATAAGAACCAATAAAAACTAGGTGTGATAAATTGTTAGTCGTCTAAACCTATGAATTTTTGGAAAAGAAAGCCAGTCGTCGTGCAAAGATATAGTTCATTCTACAGAAATGAGCGGAGAGATGACATAATTCTAGTTAGTCCTATCTATTTTTGGACTTTAAGTACTATCTGATTTTATTTTATTTTTTTGGCGTATATATGTTCAACAATATACAATAAATAAATAATGGAAGCGGCTGTCATTGTTCAGGGAGGACTTCGTATGTCTAAAGGGCCATTGAATCTAGACTTGAAACTACTTATCGCATGTCTCATTCGGATAGAACTTTATAAACCTCAGAGATGTTAGAAAAAGAAGAGAAAAACATTATGAATCTAAAATTTATCGAAATCTACAGTTTATATCCCACCTATCGTTTATTTCTCTATTCATATTACATTTCATAACGAAAATATAAAACAGTCAGTTTCAAATCCAAACTAATTCATATGATTGATTGTAAATACATCATAACACATTAGTTATAACCAAAATGGACAGTTAAGATGCTAACCTATCTACTAAACGTCTGGATTAGCTGAATACCGATAGGCGTCATCGGCATATATTTGTATTTTTGATTCAACAGCAAAGACGATGTAAAAGCACTTAGTAAAATTTTCTTAATTTGTATCTATACATTTCTGGAACAATATCATCATCGCTGTCGTCATTTTCAAGTGTAATCATTTCAGATCAATCTTATCCTCTAAACCATTTTCGTGCGTTTTTATAGATTACTTTAAATAAGTTATGTATATGTTTTTTCCTTTTTTTTGGGTGCAAATGTTAAAAGTAATGTATATGTTACGGGTGAGATTATATGCAAAAGTGGTCCAGCAAACACACATGCCCTCGCATTAACCAATACACGTAAGCTTATTCAAGGTTTTGTACAAAACCTATTTTATAATGATTTATAGTGAAAGTTTGATGGCCTGTTGTCCATGTGTTTCGTTTCACTATATATCACCAAAATGTTTTTTTTTTCTGACATATCTTTTTAATGTTGCAGCTAAACGTACTTATTCCAAGATAAACTAAAGATATTTGACATATATGAAAATTATGGTTTCATGGATATATATATATATATATATATTAATGCATAGATATTATATGACTTTTCACTATTTTCTTCTAATTTTGTTTAACAGACATCTTTCCTTTCTTTTTCAGAATTTGCAGTTTAATCTGTTCACATTGTTTCGGTTTTATGGAAATACTTGCGTACTTGCTGTATAGAAAAAGCGTTTTCCTTACCAAGATTCAATTTCTTGGACTTGTTTACGATATTCGTGACGACATAATATGTTAAATAGCGGCGAAACTTATAAAAAGAAAAAGTGAGACATTATTATATAAGACAAATACCAGTATACATGGATACATGGATGTATGCGAGCGTGTGTGATGTGGTTCTAGGTGGTTCCTTTGGATTTGTGCCAACTAATGATGCCCACAAATATTCTTTGGCACATTGTTTATTGTTTCACAATTTGGCCTAATCACATAACTTATGAAAATCAAGTACACATTATTACCTCTTTATTTAGTTAAATTCATTAATCAGATTATGATATCAACCAACTAATCTAATTAGAGTTTTACAAGTCTCAAAAGAAAATGATTTATTTCAGTCTTTGGCACATTGTTTATTGATTCACAATTTGGCCTAATTACATAACCTATGAAAACCAAACATACATTATTTCCTCTCTGTTTTCATTAATTTAAGAATGATCGTTCTATCAAGTCTAAACCAAATATAAAAGCTATAAAGTCTAAACATATCAAATATCTAAAGAGTAAATTTTAATATAAGAATGTGGTTTATGAGGTTTAAAGAGTAATCTTTAATATAAGAATGTGGTTTCCTAAAAGAAAGACATGTGTGTATCAAAGACAAATCATTTCTCCATATACATGTGTTTATTATGTTTTGTGTTTTATAATTGTGAGTGTGTATCATCAAGTCAGTTACACTTCGCTCACTTTATAGTGACAACACGTGCTGTCCGTGCAATCTTTTTTTTGTGCAACATGCCCGTGCAATCTTTTTTCTTCTTGTCACAATGTGAAAGTCCATATACTAGATATATTTTCTGAAACTAAAATATTTTCTTCAAATATATGCTCCAGCTTACTAAAAGGGTGCTCTAATCAACTGAGCTATGAAAGCCTCAAGTGATAGTAGGTATTCGTATTTAATTTTTTTGGTAATGAAGGTTTTAGGGATACCATAATGTTTAATTTCATTGTATGGTTTCCACTCGGTTGAAGTTAGTATAATACAAACGGCAGACAAATAAACAAACATTATCTAAGTGATCTTGTATCTATATTCAGGTATCTATATTCAGGATCGATCCTGGATAAAACTGAATGAAACATTGGCTTTAAGCCCTAAAATTTTTGAAAATTTATCTAGATACAAATTCTCAAAAAAAAAAATTTAACCCCCAAGTTTGTAAGAAAAAAAAATTAGTTAAAGTTTTTAATAAATCGTCTATATCTCTTAAATTTTGGGGTGGGTTATGTCTATATTAGAATGCCATGCGCATGCAAGCTAGATTAATTCAATCAGTGGTCTTTAACAACAACAACAAAAACTTATTGGATCAGTGTTTGAGTAGATTACTTTTGAAAATGGAAATTTTAAACGATATAAGCGATTAAGTCCGCTTTTTTGACAAAAACTAAGTCAGTTTCTTATATCTTAAAGATTTAAACACTGATTTTGATCAGCAAAATGAGTTGATATATATTTTTTTGTTTGCTTAAATTTGGAAAATGAGTTGATATATTGCCAAGCTGACAAGTTGATGCATTATTAATTAGTTCGGTATCGTTTATTTGTAGGTTTTGGATTTTGCATTTAAATGTACAAACGGTGTAGTGAATGATATACTATTTAATTAATTACAACAATTAGTGAGTTGCTTTGAGCGCGGATGCGTGGGGTATTTTCGGAGAGTGGTCCTATTTTTAATAATTCTTGGTTAATTTGTGTAACGTTATATAAATTTGTAGGAATAAGTCATGCTACAGTAAAATATTAAAGAAACATCAGCTACGTATTTTTTTAAAAGTAATCCGCCATTAGTTACGCTCTATAATCTGTGATCATATATAGCGATAGCATTGGCCACTCGTTAGACAAACATCAATTATTCTAAAAACTAGGTTGCTGATTTTTCCTATCTTGAACTATTTCTTATCTTTTTTGGTATGAATTTTAAGATATCTTGAACAGTTTTCGGATATGAAAAAAAATCATAAATGCATTAAGGCTAAGTAAATATATGCTTCATTAATATATATATGCACGTTAATCCGATGCAGATAAAATTGGCGTGTACATATTATAATAGTGTGACGGAATTATTTTACATTTAGTTAGAATCTGGAGTATATTCTAAATCTGTGGGCACGCGTACATGTATATATAAATTTATTTATTTATTTTTAATTTTAACAAAGGATATATACAGTATGTGTATATTGCATGTATATTTCATCATTTCTATTTAATTTTATGAAATTCGCGTAGTCATCCAATTCAAATCGTGCATGAAGGCTTGAGAACTTTCAAATACGCAAGTGACATTAACCAAAGTTCGCTGTTATATATGGTGAAGTTATAGTATCAACTTGTCCTTTTGATAAATACGAACTTAGAAAAACGAAGGTTCAAAATGACATGTCACATATTACCAGGCATTTTCGGTCAATGAATTTGGAGCGTTTTTATGGTCGGAATGAAGTGGATAAATTTTAAATAAAATAAAATAAACTAAAAGCTCTTCAGCCCAAACATAATTATTATTGCAACTTGTTTAAAATAATGAAAAACCAATTCATATAAGTAAATAAAAACACAAATTAGTTATCAACAAAAAAATCAGAAAACAGAAACTCAGTATACTACACACAGAGTTGGAAGTCAGCGGGTCAACTTTTAAAACTTAGTGCTTAATTAAGTGCGAAGTGATAATTAACGCTTTACATTACTAATCCTCCAGAATCTATTAACTGATATTATAACTGGACGGCATCTTTCTCTATGTGTAGACTTCTAGCATCATTAATTAAAGACGACAACGTGTTTTTGCACAATATTAACTATTCTGGAGCATGTTGTTCTTAAATAATACTCCTACTACAAGTTGCTTCTTTTTGAACTTTAAATACAGGCTTTTACTGGCAGCTTTATTCTAGACTTAGTGTTCATTCTACTAAGTAATTTTGCCTAAAAACACAAGTATTTAGAAAAATACATTCATAACTTTAGCATTTAATTAAATAGAAAAACAATAACAAATCACATTTCCAACTTTATTTTTAACTTTTTATTTAAATGTTATTTTATCATATTAATTTTTGCATTGGACTTTGAAAACAACTTATATTGTAAAACAAACAATTTTTTTTTAAAACTACTTATATATAGAAATGGAGGAAGTATTATTTATAGCGGTTAGTTTTTGTTTTTTGTTTTTCTAAGCTCTCAAATTTATAAAAAAATGTTAGATCCCAAATTTTAAATTATCTTTTAGTTGTCTATAGTCCCTAAAATTTCAGGGCCGAGTAGCATTTATAGCGGTTTATTTTATTAAATATGTATATGAAAAGATCAAACAATAATAAAAAAAACTCTAACAACTTTCAAAGGAGAGAATAAACCATATTAAAAGCGGAGCAACCATAGTATGTGAAAATTTGTGAAAACAAAATTTTACATGTACTTCTTACATAAAAATTTAATGAATTTGGCTTATTGCCTTGTAAAATATATGTATTATCAGTTTAACCTTGTAAAAAAATATATTGTTATGCTTAATTTATATTTTAACATACTGCAATATTATAGTTAATTATTATTACTTGTACATATATATATATATATGTGTGTGTGTGTGTGTGTAAGGAAGAAATGCCACATATCTTTCAAATATAATCTAAAATTAATTTTACAAAAGAAAAGAAATAAAATGAAATAAAGTTTACAATATCAATCTTATTATAACACCTTCATTCCATACTATAAAATTTACACATGTAAAAATTGTTTTGGCTAAGGACACATGTTGTTTTCGTGAGTCTGTTTATGTTTATGTTGATGACAAAAAAGGGTACATGTTTCAATCATCGTAAATATAAAGTTTGAGGAATCAAAATAAATGTAAAATCCCTCGTTAGTAATCTAACTCATAATATTGCTTTACTGGTTGCAAAATTCGTACGATGGAACTTGGAAGCTTACCTTGCATAAGAGAATATATGTTCAGCGAAATGGACTATTCGTATTCGATAGTTTCCCTTTGTATACATCATGAATTTAAAACTTCAAAAAGGAATTTGAGTTTAAAAAAGTTTACAAACAGAATGGGGTGTATTTAAGATAATAAATAATTAAATCAATAAACAAGTTCATATATTACGGCTGTCTATTCCCCTCTTCGCACATGTTCAAAAATTGTTTTTAAAAAATAAAAAGAAAAATTGAAAACTATCATCTTTTCTCTTCTATAAAACCCCACAACTTCTCTTTTTCTTGTGCATCCAAAACTCATCCTTTCTCTATCTACACATAACCCCAAAAAAACCCATCAATTTCTCTCTCTCTCTCTCTCTCTCTCTCTCTCTCTCTCTCTCTCTCTCTCTCTCTCTCTCAAAACCACATAAAAAAAAGTAGAAAGACTCAATCGTCTTGCTCGAGGGTCTCTTCTGTTTGCATCAATGGGTGAGAGAGGAAGAAGCTTGAACAACAACAACATGGAAGACGATATGGACTTGAAAAGAGGTCCATGGACCGCAGAAGAAGATTGTAAGCTCATAAATTACATAGCTACTAATGGAGAAGGTCGATGGAACTCGCTTTCTCGTTGCGCTGGTATGATTCATTTCATGTGCTCCAAAAAACACATGTTGTATATGTGTACGTTCTACTTCTATGAGCATCGATCTTTTTGGCTAAAATAGCCAAAGGACAAGTCACATAACATAATTGATTTGTTCACTTTATGTTCAATCCTTTTCATGTTTCAATCACCATGTGTGATTGTGTTTTTTTTCTTTGTTCTTTTAGATTGCCGACCTTTTCTATTTTAAAAGAGATTTTTTATTTTATAAAAAAATTCAGAAATGATTTATTTCCTTTATATGCATAGATGAAAAGACCGTTCATAGGTACGAATAAAAAAGTGCATACCGATGTTTCTTTGTTTCACTCTTTTTCTTATTTCTAAAAATAATTTCATTTTTTTAAAAATAATTTCATTCAACTAAATAAAGATTGATTATTTGAGTGAGATCTTTTAGTAATGGATTCAATTATCAACCATTCAGTATTGAATAACATATCCAACTCTGGTTATTAAAAAAGGGGTGAAAAAGAAAGAACTAAGGCGATTTAATGATCATCATCTCTATGGGAAGAGCACTAACTCAATGGAAGAAAGCTTGCAAATAAAAAAGACCCTTTAGGACCATTTGCATTTTGCATCATACTACGTACGGTGCATTTTAATTTTGTTGGAGAACTTGATATAACTTTACTCAATATGAAACGTTTATTTAAATGAGTTTCTTCCGTATGGAATCATAATACTATACTTATACATGACCAACTGGTTAATTAATGATCATATACATACTTTTACCAATTTAACAGGACTCCAACGCACTGGTAAAAGCTGTAGGCTACGGTGGTTAAACTATCTCCGCCCTGACGTCCGCCGTGGAAACATTACCCTCGAAGAACAACTCTTGATCCTCGAACTTCATTCCCGTTGGGGCAATCGGTACGTTTCAAATTCAAAATAATATAATACGTAATGTTTTTATCGTTTCATGAGCTATACTTCTTTTCTATCAGAAATTGTTGTTTTATGTCTTTTCATACAAATAAAGTTAAAATTTTAAACAACTTAGCGATCTCTATTAAGATAATTAAAACCGGCTTCCAACTAAAAGTACACAAAATATTTTATTTGAAATGATACTATCTGTTGTACACAAAAAGGATACTATCTGTATTTTACATATTTTCGTGTATATATCAAAATATATATGATGTGATACTAAAAACGGAGAATAGATAAACTTTTTTAAAAATAGATTAACTTATGTGGCGTTGTATATAGATATCTGTTAATGGATAAAACATATGATATTGAGATATCCTAATGAATAGTAATGTAATAGATGGACAAAAATAGTTTGATTGCTCAATATATCATGTTTTAAAACAGTTGATTTATGTTTCAAAAAACAAAAAAAAAATGTTTCAAAAGAAACAGTTGATTTAATTTGTTTGTTTTTAAAATACAGATGGTCAAAAATCGCTCAATATCTACCAGGAAGAACAGATAATGAGATCAAAAACTACTGGAGAACACGAGTGCAAAAACATGCAAAGCAGCTTAAATGTGATGTAAACAGTCAACAATTCAAAGACACAATGAAGTATTTGTGGATGCCTAGGCTCGTTGAGAGGATCCAATCCGCCTCAGCCTCCGCCGCAGCCCTAACCACCACTACCACAACAGGATCAGCTGCCACGTCACCTTGCATCACAACCTCTAACAATCAATTCATGACGTATGATTACAACAGCATGGGACAACAATTTGGTGTAATGAACAACAACGATTATATCACGCCGGAAAATTCCAGCGTGGCATTGTCTCCGGTGTCAGACTTGACTGATTACTACAACGCTCCAAACCCGAACCCTGAATACTACTCGGGTCAAGTGGGGAATAGTTATTACCCGGATCAGAACTTGGTGGGTCCACAAATGTTACCGGATAATTATTTCGATTATTCTAGGTTACTAGACGAAGATGTACCGGCTATGCAGGAGCAGAGTAACCTTAACTGGTTTGAAAATATTAGTGGAGCTGCTTCTTCTTCGGACAGTTTATGGGACATTGGAGAAAGTGATGAAGACTTCTGGTTCTTACAGCAGCAACAACAATTCAACAATAATGGCAACTTCTGAATACAGTTAAAAAATCGTTAAAACGAAGTATACGTGTGAAAGGCATTTGTTCCATGTAATAACTAAAGAAAAGTAATGGGTTTATGATATTATCTTAGGATATATGATCAGCTTTTTTATTACAAGCTTTGATCATATGTCATGGCGTTTTAAAAAATCGCTGAATTTGATTGGTTTTGTCTGTTTTGGAACTGTAATGATATTTTGTAGTTTGTTCATAAATATAAATATGCTATTATTTTGTAATTTATATTACAAAAACAAATAACTGAAGTTGTTTTCACTATATTGAGTGATTTCCTCAATGGAAGCATAACACTAATCATTGTTCATTTAATTACTAATATATCGACGACGAAGCTCATAATTGGTTCCACCATGATTAATATTTAACCAAAGATATGACACAAACAAACAAAACAAACGCATCAGAAAGTATTTTAAAAAGATATATAATAATGATTTTAGTCATATAAAATGGATAATCCAAGTAGTATTGCTTTTTAGGAACTGTCTATAGGGCATGTATATGGAAAATAAAGTGTGTGTGAAAGCCTTTCTTTGTGTTCAAAAGAAGACATTAAAAAAACTGAATGTTTTATTCTCAACACCACATGGCGAAAGCTCGTTGGCTGTTATCTAGGCTCTGAGTTTAAGGTGGACATTAAGAGGTTTATTCATTGAAAAGTTAAATGTTTGTTAAAATATTTGCTAAGCGATGATAAGCCACCACTAAATTCCAGAAGCCTTAATTAATTATTGGAAACCGCATTATTGTACGGACCGTTAAACCATTATCCACACAAACCCATGTCCATGACTTTTACAGCTCTATCCTCTATTACCCTTTCCTCATCTGCTTTCGCTCCCCAATTCTGTTTAAAACACAGTTTAGGAAATAACACGAGATTGTTATTAGTAAATTGTTAAGTAAAATAAAACAAAACAGAGATGAAGTTATCTCCAAAGGAATAATGACTTGACTGACTTTTTAACATTTAGACCAAAGGAAAAAGAAGGAATAATGACTTTTATGTAGGATGCAACAGTAACCACTATAACATTATTGGTACAAAAAATCTCCCACCGTTCCATTTTGTTATGATATTTTTGGTTAAATTTACCCACTCCAACAATCCACTGGACCATGCACTTTAGCTTTTATCAAATCATTTATAGTAGGTGTAGTAATTTGTTTCATCTCTTCTAAAGGTTGTTGTATATATTTTAATGTTGAAAATAATTGAATCTAGTTAAACAAGATTTGCCAGAATCAAGACAACATGTTAGTATATCATCTAACTATCAATGAACTTTTGACATTAATCTTATACATTGGGCGCATGCGCGGGTGTTGTGTTTTATTTTTTATATAAATTGTTTAGTGACATTTCTAAGCACATAGATTATTGAGAGATTATTTGAATATTTTTTGGTACTGATTATGTAAGCAAATAAAAAATATTTATTAACCGGTTCAAATTCTTGTCATGAATTGAATAATTATATTCAGATTATTATGGTTAATACGTAAAACAAATGATGTTGAATTATTAAGGTAAAAAAATTAATGAAATAGTTATGAAGAGTGAAAAATATAAAAAATGTGATAAAATGCTTAAAATAAGTAAACATCTATTTTACATTTCTGTAATAAATGCTCTCGAATTATTTGAAAAAAATAAATGAAATAGTTTAAATTAGTTAAAATTAATGCAAAATGTAAAAAAAATCATTTAAATTAGGTAAGTAATGTTTGTATTTGATGACAAAAATATTTGTATTTTAGTTTTATTTCCATTTTATTCAGTATAGACATTAAATATGACCGTCAAAAAACTGTGGTTGAAGTCGTTTTTTTATACTCCCTCCATTTCATTTTAATTATCGTTTTTGGTTTATGCATATATATTAAGAAAACATATGATTTTGTATATTTCCAAAATAAAACATAATTATCTATATGTCTAATCATATTTCAACCAATAGAAAAATAAAATGGAGAATCTTATTAATAAATTTTACATTGAAATTCTAAAATGATAAACGAATTTTGTTTTCTAACGATAATTAAATCGAAATGGAGGGAGTATATACCAACTTGATCGTTCAAGCAATAATACGGCACTCCTCATTTCTTCCCACTGAGTACAATATCTTTTAAACTCTAAACATTGTTTCCACACACGTATTTACATAAGATATATATAGAACTGGCACGTGAACAAGAAGAGAAAAGGCACGTGATTAACGTAGGGAAGGTGAGGGAAGACTTTTTTTTTTTTTGCTAAACGGTGAGGGAAAACTTGAAAGGTGGCGGCGGTTGAGAGAATGGAAATTTGTAGACGGTGTGGTGTGGCCAGCAAGGAAGCTGACACCTAAAAACTATCCCAAGACCTAGAGTGGTCCCAAAATCCGAAGATCTCCATTCTCAACAATATCTTTATCAAACTTTTATTCAAATCAATCTTAGATTGACATGTTACAAAGGCTTATCTCCGATCATTATCTCATCGCACATAGTTTAACGGTTAATAAATTGTCCTTTTTACAAATTTGAATTAAACAACCATGTTACATTAGTAACCTAATTGGTTATGTATGGCTGGCATTTTACAGTTATTAGTTTGCATATAATCCTAATTTTGTTTCAAAACTCCAAAATTGAAGTTTGATCCGTCCGTAATACCAGACTAATTACCAGTAGCAAATAACAGTGAAATTTGATAGTAAGTGGATGTTATTATTCACTAATTAAGATTACAATTACTATTATAATCATGTTTATTCATAATTGATCTTATATTCTGTAGCTTCTATATCCAGTTACTTTTCATATATATCATTCTACTTCTGGTGGAGACCTTTTGTCTGGTCGCTATTGCGAACTTTGAAGTTAAAAAATTGACATTGAACTTCACATTATTTATGTGAAAATGTAGCCAAATCTAAAAAATAAAATCATCTAAAGGCGTAAGCTCTATTTATTCTCTTTAACTCACACGTGGTTGATGTAGTCTCCTTCATTGACCAAAAAACGAAAAACTTTGAATAAGTCAAACTTGTGTTAGGGTTCATTCAGAAGAGACATGACAAAGCAGAAAACATATTCAGATACATGGGATGGAACTTACCCGTGCGCCACATGGCAGTCGATGATTCGATAGGGTAGATAATATTCCACTGCTGAGGAAGACGACTCAATAGTCTTATGAATGGTCAAGGTCAACGCGTCCAGAAATTTACACGTCGGCGTCAACGTGGCTTTCCTGTGGGTTCCATATTTTCTTACCTACATTTACAAAGCCATATCTATTCTAATCCAATACAAGAGAAATACATTGTATCTGGAGACTTCCCTTTTCTTCACATGTTTCTACATAGAGAATATGCTTGTGAGAGAGAATATATCAGCATGAGTGCATGACAATAATATACGAATAATACTTTTTAAAGTCTTATTGGTTTTGTATCTTCTTTAAGTTTGCAATTTGCATACCGACCACCCCGTAGAATCTCAATATATATAATACCGGTTTAATGATACATTGCCGTAAATTAATTTAAAAATTATATATTTATATATATAGTTTATCCAGAACTATAAAATAATATAATATAAAATAACTTATTTTTTATAAAACAATAGAATCTAATAAGCTAAAACAGTAAACTTACAAGTTAAAACACTAGAAATAAAAAATTACATTTTCTATCAATACCATTCAATTTATTTTATATAATCAAATATTTTAATCATAAATATATCAATTGACAATAAAACCACCATTTAATCTCTCCTGTAGCATGTTAGAACACAGATAAATTTTAATAATTTTAACTTCAAATTCTTTTGAAAAACTTCTTCAGTGTGTTTGATAATAATATTTCACTTAAAAAAAAAACTAAGTGTTTCAGTAGACTTTCTAACTTCCTCTAATATTAATTATCAGATTCATAGACAAACCATCGCCAATATGTATAAATGTTTATTCTTATTTTGTTTAAATACTCCAAATATGATGCTTTAAACATATTATAACTCAAAATATCTAACAGATATTCTTTAACAGTAAAGTATCAATTTTATTTTACCTATATATATTAATAAGAAAATAAGCTAAAAGTCTTCTTTGATTAGATGTCCTAATAAACAGTTTTGGAGGTTTTGTCTCCTATTAATATATTGTGGAAATTTTCAATATTTATATTGTTGTTAGTAAGATTCTTTTAATTATATAGCCATGTTTAACAAATCGGTTTTATAGTACTCGATTACAGTTCCTGAAAAGTAATGTATATATATTATATAAACATGTATAAGGCCTTTAAGATTTTGGTTTATATTAGGTGTTGTTGTAGAATAAAATTTTTGTTACAAAATAAGTATCTTTTTAGGATTTCAATGCAATTTATATCAATAATTTATCCTTTTTATTCTTAAATAAATTAAGAAAAATATGAATGCAACAGAATTATAATAGTTGAATACCAGAAAACTGAACATTTAACCATCTTATTAATTTACATGAAAAATTTAGAATGACACTTAATTTAAAGCAGAAAGAGTATGTTTCAACAGAAATCGAACCTATAACTTTTAGACTCTTGTTAGGTGGCTCAAGAGTTTAAACCCCCATTAATTAAACATTGGCTTTGGCCCCCAAAAATTTTAGACACTTTTTACATAGGATTAAGTCCCTAAATATTGACGTTGGCCTCCAAAATTTTTAGAATCCTTAAGAAATGTTTCAAATCTTCGAAATCTCAGATCCGGCCCTGCATACAACCTCGGTCTTGTAAATGCGTGATTGTGAAACAGATTAACATGTACTTGCTTTATATTTTGTCCGTTCATTATTGTTTCCTTTTATGTGCATAAACCATTTTTAGTCACAAAAGTCTACAGCCAAAAACCCATACTAACACATGACAATTAAAAAAATCAATTGAATTATCTTTTTATTAGAGAATATAAAGCAATAGATCGACATGCAAACCAAAATTAAGCACATTGACGACTACCCAAATCATGATATTATTAACACTATACATGAATTCTCCTTTTATTGATATCATATTATTACCATTCTAGGAAATTTTTGTATTTATGGGTTCCGTGGTACCTTTGGACATAAAAAGATGTTTATGTTTTGTCTGTCCTGTCGTAAGTTGATTGATACCTGCCTTGAAATTTGCCATACCTTAGCAACCACTTGTTTGTTTGTCTGTCTTTTGAGTTTATCTTTCTATCGATTTTTAAATAGTAAGCAAGCCAAAACGATTTCATCATTCTCATATATAGCTTATAGTATATTGTAGGGTTTCTGAGCTTACAACGAATGTTAGCGTCAATTTACAGATATCTTTCCATGGTATTATGGCATATTTGGTTGTACACAACTATACATTTTGTATTACGTGTATATATGATTATTTAAAATTCAATTAACCTTCATATTTAGAATTATTTTTAGAATAAATTCAACCTGTTTTACATAGCAGATTAGATATTTCAAGAACTACTATGCGATAACATGGATATATTACATATGTATATATATACGTTTCAAACATTCATGTACAATAGATATATCAATTTTGTGTGCTTAGTAATTTCTATGTTTTCAGTTTGCATATTTACTGTTGGTTGCGAGTTATAAATGATGAAAGAGACCCTTCATGCCCATAAAATCACTATTTTTGTTCGATATAAATATTCTTAAGCAATAACATAAGAGATCGAAGATAAGACCGAGTTAACTAATAATAAGTAGACAATTTGATGCACGTTATATAGTGACGGTCCTATCTCATTCAAGGCTATTCAAAAACAAACGTTTAGTACTAAACCCACATGCTTCATTTCTCGTGGTTAGGCAGCTAATATGAATGAACACTAAGATAATGAAATAATTCTTATAGTTGTGACAATATTAACTTTCCCATTTTCTCTTCTTCACCAAGTACTACAAACAGGCCATTAAACTCCTCACCTAGTATAATTTGATAATTTAAATCCATTCATATTACTAAGTTGGCACTTGGCAGTCTTGTCCTTTACAAAAGATTGGAGTTTATGTTTTAAAAATCAAGTAATAATCAATTTAAACCAGTTAGCATTGTTGTGTTGATGATTACTGTCTGATACGGTGCCGTATTAGCATATATAGAGACGTACACAGAGCTTGGAGTAGCCCACCCACACGAACACGATCAGCCCACCATTTCAGGTAACGCTGTATCAGTGGGCCCTTAATGGGCTTTCTTTAACAAACCCGTTCTGTTATCTCTATGCGCGCGCCGGTAATAACTAGAGAGTGCCGGTCATAAACATCATCGGCGATAATAAACTTAGTCGCACTGCTCGTGAAGGTAGCCGGTCTCTTCGCCACGATCACCGTCGGAGCGAACGCATTCTCCTACACTCTTTTCTGTCGCCGAAACCTCGGGAAGTTTCGCTCCCCAATCGACGAATCTAAAGAAGTTCTCGCCGATTTCAATTCACACGGTACGACTGCGTGTCGTTATTACTGCCTTGACGGTTCGTTTCATTACACAGAGTGTGAAGCTTGTCTCATTTCAGACCAAACTCCATGTCTGAAAATTTCTTGTCTTTCTTAAAATAGTTTTTTTTCGAATTCAAACTCTTCTACAAATATTAGATAATCAACTTAAGATTATATTGATAGCATTAGTAGGAAACTTGATTTCCAAGTGGATGGTCTTCAAGACCCGCTGAGTCGCGTTGCTCGAGTCCTTCTCATATGGCCGCTTATCATGAACAGGAAGATAAGAAAAGTTAAGGTCAAGCACACTGATGATACCGCTCTACATCCCGCTTATGCCTCACCCTATAACTAGACGAAGAGATTAGAGACCGAGAAAACGTGCTTACGAACGATAACACGAGACAGCTACTAGTTACAGGGTGGTGACTAAGAGGATAATTAACGTTGACTAGTACATGAATATATCCCCTCTACATAATACTCTTACCACAAAATAGATTAAAGAAATGGGTATTCATCCATCAATCTTCTAATTCAACACCATCACCATCGTTGTCCTCCGTTGTGTTCTCCTGTGAGGTTTCTTCTTTAAATAGTTCGTTGTTCCCCATGAGTTGTTCATATAGCTACAAAAACCAATATGTGTTAGATAAGATTATGTAAGTCATATATAACTTGTTGAGATTTGAGAAGGGTTCTTAGTAAGAGGAGCCTTTACTAACCGTCACGGCTGATTCAACAATCTCATTGTAGCTCAAATTTCCATCTGGACTAGACGTGGAACTGATACTACCTCCAAATTCACCCTGATCCAAAAATCAAAAATCTGATTTAGTGAAATAATATTAAGCATGGAGAGATAAAAATAATGTTAACCATGAAGAGATAAATAAGTAAATCAGATTCCTCACCTTGACAAGCTCTTGCACGTACAGTGCTCTCCAGAGCACAACAGGTTTTGCGTCAGCAGTGTCATTCTCAGCTACTGAATCGGTCTGAAGATTCTCAAGAACCTGCGGTCTAATGAGAGTACTCATGGCTGATAACAGCGCTGTTTTCCCTTGATCGTCGTTGTCACACACAGTTGAAAGATATAAAACATGCCTGCAACAACAAATGTATTACTCATGGACCAACAGAAGAGACGCAAATGAAAATGTTAAGAATCATGTTTGACTGAACTACAACTTACATGTCAAGTGGACAAACCGCTAAACCACTACCAAGCTGCAGAACCCGAATCGCAGTTAACTGTTCAGGAAACAAAGCTAAAAGAAAAAAGAAAAAATTTGAATAAGCAAATGACGATATACATAAACAACTAACTAGCATTTCTTCAAAATTGATCTTACTTTTCGGTGGATATACGACAAGAACGTTTGATATATCAGCTTTCACAGAACCTCTAAAGATACATATTCCTCTAGCTATTTTCTCCTTACTACTTATTGACTTTGGGACAAGAACACGAAGAGTTTCTTTCTGTTGATCAGTCAATGACGACACTGACTCCAATCCAACAGTAATACACGGATCCAGAACCAACTTTTGGCTGAATATCTCTTGACCTGACGTTAGTCTAACACCTCTGTAACCCCCAGTTTCCTGCACGAATCAGTTGTTAAAAGGAAACCAATATTAAACATATATTTGGTTACAAGAACCAACTCACTTGCCTTATCAAGAAGCAGAGCAGTAACAGGCATCCGGAGAACCTGTTCCCACATTAAAACACACAGATAAGTAAACAAGATACCCTAGCAACACCAGGACAATGCAGAACATACATAGATGCATCCTTTGACAGCTGCTCGACGGCAAAAGGCTTGTGGAACCTCTCCTTGTCCATAAATTGGGTACATCAACGCCCCGAGCGCGTTTGAAAATCTGAAAGTAGATTATATAAAAAAGGTTACAAAACTTTTAATTAAACAGATGAGAAAAGATGATCACAAGTGTAAAAGAGACCTGCCAATAGATTTGATGTACAGAGCCAATCGATCTATACCCTCTTTGGTCTTAAGTAAATGATTACACGTTTCTGTATTATCTTGATCATGATCTAGCATCGCAATACCATACAAGATGATCCTACACACAAGAATAAGAAGCCTTATCATTTGCAAGACATTTTCTTGAGAAACAAAAGCTGTGAAGGATAGACTTATATACGATTTGATTTTGGGTGGCAAACGCATCTTTGACAAGAACTCTACAAAAGGACTCTCCATGTCTTCATCCGACACCCTGACAGCTGTCTCATCTTTAACCAAGTGTGTCTGAACAAGCTTAAAGAACTTCATCAGCTGATTCTTCTCCAACAGAGTCAAGCTCTTATCCTTGAATATCGCACCTCTCGAATCGGGAACGTTCCTCAGCTCTCCGCTCGAATCACCGACGAAGCTCGCGTCGACGCTCTTGAACTCGACGTAGTTATTCGATCCAGACTTCAGCATCAGGTCGATTGACTCGTCGGCGCAGAAGACAGCTCTAGGACCGCACAGGTCGACGTTAAACCTTCTCGAGTGTTGCTCCTCGAGGATCTCGGGATCGAAGGTTGAGATCTCCACGGAGGAGTACAAGGATCGGTTGACGAGATCCACTGAGAGGAAGTCATGACCAGCTTCTGATGACGTGGGAGGAGGAGAGACGGAGTTCGAGTGTTGGAGGAAAGAAGTGAGATCGGAGAGTGAGAGGGAGGCGAAGTGAGAGCCGTAGAAGGGGTTAGGATCGAGGTGGAGGACTGAGCTACCGGAGGAGGAAGCTGCGGCGGCGAGGACGGAGGAGGGAAGTCCTGTGCCGATTATGATGAGATCGTAAGTGGTGGGATCGAGAGGAGGGTAGGGAGGGAGAGGAGAGGTCATGGTGGTGGTGGCTCGAACCAATGGGTTTCTTCACCGCGCGAGTTTAGCCTCTGCGGTTGAATAATCGGAACATGGTGAGGACTTACGATTTACCGTTTACCTTTTTCTACTTATTTTGGTTTTACGGTAAAACTTTTTACCTATAGAGAATACAAGGTTGCAACTGAAATGCTATTATTTTGTGGAATAAATGTGTTTGGAAATGCATTATTATTAGTTGAAAACATTCCAAAACAATTCTGTAAATATTTCATATTCGAAATGAAACAAAAATAAAGATCTTTTAAAGTAAAATTCATTCGTTTTGTTCCACATTATAAAAATCCATGAATGAACGTAACCAGTGAAATTAACTATTCTACTTATAATTTTAATTCTTGTTTCATTTTATTAATCATTCTATTTTTTTTTCTATTCCACAAATACCCATCTTCAATTCAGGACATTCCTATTAAAAATAACCAGTTGCAGCCATATATACAAAAAAAATCTGATTTTTATTGCGTTGATGATCATATTGTATTTGTTTAATAATTAAAATAAATATTTTGTAAAATATAATGTTTTGGTTATTTGAAAACTGATATTGATGTATAATCTCATTTGTGTGAAACATAAAGCATATGTGTATCCAAATAGATGATTGATTTACCTTTCACAAGAAAAATATTTTTCTTTTCTTCATTTCCAGTATTTTAGTGATATTCTACAACTTTGATATTGTTTTCATTCAAATTATCTCACCAATTTATTATTATTATTTTTAAATTGTATAACTAAAATTTTATTATAAAAATATAATCACTCATGTTAAATCATGTGTGTTTAGAATATCAATTTTCAAAAAAATCAAATAGAAAATTCCATGTATTTTTTTTATTAACTATTTATTATTTTTGTGTGAGTAATCAAATGAGAATGGAGATGCTCTCTGTTAAGACTGTTAATTAATTATAGCTTTTTACTATGTTTTTCATCTATAACTCTGACTTTGTGTATCTGACATATGTAGCCTATCCCAATGACTGCAAATTAATGTTCATATTCATGATCACCGTTCAAAGCCTTTACTCTTTATGGATTCCTAATGAACTTAACTTGGACTGAACTCCAACTCCAGACAAACCTTATACAAATTATTAACTGATTTTGGAAAATTGGTAATACAAAGTAACGTCATAGTGGACAAAACATAGATAAACAAGAAAGAACACATTGCCTTGTTCATAAATAAATATACAGACAGATGACATTATACCAAAACATTGTATGCATCTCTACCTCTCTGATTTCTTCTATCTTCTTCGTATAACTACCATATTGTGTTGTTCATCAACTCCTCTGCAAATTGATATGAATTTCACTCAATCAATGCCCACGTTGGGCCGATTCAGACGTGCTTCATACCTGTTGTTACCCATGATATAATTATAAAGCCTTAGATATCATTCGCACTTTATACTCTTGTTTAAGCATATCATGAACAGATAATTCCATATAAAACAGAGACAGAAGTTTTGTTTACTAACCAGTTTTGGGGATTTGAATGAGAACAAACGAGAAAAGTAGAGACAGGTGCAGATTATGATTGCTGAGATGGTGTTGTAGACAAGGCGCTTGTCGTCTTTGGTTGGTATGAAGGCTGTTTTCAGAGTGTTGGTAAGCTCAAAGAGCCTATAAGAGACCTGAAACAGAGAAACAAAACACCAATCAGTTTCTTTCATTATTTCATTTTGGGCTTTCAATTTGTTTGTAGCAGAGTTTTGCTTACAGCGACGTAAATGGAAGTTGTGAGCATGAAGTTCAACAATGGGTATTCCGGGATTAGAGACAGTAGCAATTTGGGTTGACCATTAGGAACTCCAGATCTGTGGAATGGATTCATTGAAATATATTACATTACAAAATATTAAGGGCTTGTTGTATTGGCCTTCTAAAACCGTGAACTTCCAACTTAAGCCACAACTGAGATCATTAACAAGAAGAATCGTGACATACCTGAGCCATATATGAAACTGGGAGATATATGTCTCCAGTGTTATCTTCCCAAGCCACCTGAAAGTTCATGAACAGATTTATTTTTGGTTTTCTGGCTATAGGAGGACAAAAATATCTATTGACTTACGCGAGAAGTGTCAAACTGTAGCCGCGGAAAGACTGGGTGATGTTCCGGAGACAGATATAAACACTGAAAGAAAAGCAAGTTAGGACTAGCTTTTGGAAGATCCCTTGGTTAAACAACTTTGAGAGAGAAGTGAAAATACGTTATCGGAATCCAAGAGGTGTAAGGATGATATTTGTTGTAAGTTAGCTTGTCCATCTTGTATATGTACTCGAACCAAAAATATCCCACCTAAACGTTTCATAATAACAAAGATATAAGATTAGCTGGAAGAATAGTGTGTAAAGCGTCTTCCACCTGGAAGAAAGTGAAATGATGGCGTGTTATACCGTAAGCGCTACAAGTGCCACAGTTGTTTTGACGGCCATCCTGAACTTGATTTCAGCTTCCTCTAGTTTATCCATCCAACTTTCAACCTATAAGTTACATAATCAGAGAAATGAAGGACAAATTACGGTGAGTCTTTCACCTAAGCAACCCATTTGTGAACAGAGTTCAAGTGAGAGTATTGGGAACTTACAGTTGGGTGGTAGTATGCATATAGCATCCCGATTATCCATATGTATCGATCAAGACCCGAGCGGAAATGCCACTCATGCAAAAGGGGAAGCTGCGGTTTTGCCGGATCATTGTAACCTGCAATTGTTGTGTTTTGAGTTTTTTTAAGCAGTTGTCTTGTGACCACATTTATTATCCATGGGAAGCAAAGATTAAGGTTTCCACTAACCCATTAGGAACGTAAATGGACTCCAAAGCCATTCAAAACGCCAGGAATCTCCCAGACGATGATAACAACAGCGAAGCAGGCAACCATTTTGGCAGCTATGACTGAACCCATCTCATTATATTTGTTCATAATACCAAGTGCTCCGTAGACCATCAGCGTAAACAGAGTGTGCATTGGGCATATGTAATATAGCATGTAACTGTTGTTGAGGACGATGCAGGAGAATATGACCAGGAAATTTAGCCGCCACATCATCTGTAGAACAGGCGTATATTAGAATTTAGAAGCTAGAAATAAGAAAGGAAGCCGGGAGGACATAGCTGTTACCTGTGCAAACCTTGCAAGGCTAAAGTCCTTGCGAATGTAGTAATAGGAAAAGTTCCCAAATCCAGTCATCCATACATAGCAAGCGATGAAAACACGGATTGCATTGTAGTACTCTGCAGCAGCAAAGTAGTGGTACATCAAAAAGAGGACCTACAACACCAGGAAAAGAAAACAATGATGAGGTAACAGTAAATGAAAGGTAAATTAGGTACTAAATGCTTCTTTGAGAACTGAACTAATCTTCCCAGCTGATGCATCAACAGACGTGTACAAACAGTCAGGGCAAGCCATTAGCTTAAAAAGATAAATGACGAACCTGCATCCAGCCTTTCCACTCCTCGGTTTGATGCCTATTCAAGTACATGATGGATTTTCCGTTGAATGCTGACTTATCATTATGTATGGTGAACGAAGTTATCGCCGAAACAATGATGAGAAGGAAATAAAGGAACAGAAAGAGATCCCGGTTGTAACTCTGCATCAATATATAAACAATGTAAAGCCTCAGTCACATATCAAATGCACAATCTTATGGAATCTAAATCTTGCCATATAACATCAGACCAACTTGAGTAATTAAAAAAGCGTGATAAGATGTTGCTGAACAATGTATAGCCTCCTGTAGCTACATAAACCATTCTCGAATCTACTAACCATAATTTCGTATTAATACATATCAATTATCATCATCACCTTCTTGGATGAATTAAACACATCTGTGCGGTCACATATGTAAAAGTATCCCATAAGTACTGCAAACTCAATTCTGCATACAGAAACAAAATAATATTAAAAAGAATGAACCTTTCAACTTTACTCTATATAGAACGGACCGCAAAAAGACTCACATTGCTCTTAATGTCAGCCTATTCTCAACCAAGAAGGACTCATCCAAGAGGACAAACCTGCGTAGAAAAACCAAGATAAGCATCTAGAAAACAAAAAAAAACAGAGATTACTGGTTCCTTCAGGGAGAGAAACTAAATGTAAACCTAATGAGAGGAGAATGTGCAGACGAGGCTTTGGCTTTGGGAGAAGCAGATGATTGAAGACCACCTCCTCCATCTTCTATTAAAAGAGCTTTATCATCTTCTTTCACAAAATCTTTCCCAATTTCCACCAAATTGACATCAGAGTGTCTACTAACATTACACAGCAACACACACAAATCAATACGAAATCAAATCAAAAACAAAAAGAATAACTGAATCAACAACATACGCTTTGGCGGAGACGGAATGTTTTGTATAGTGCAGATACTCAGAGTATAGCCAAGCAACGATCACCGGCACAATCCCGAGCACCACCGACATCTGCAAACCAACAAGTAGCTCAAAATGTTGATCAAACGAAGTAGAAAAGATCAAATCACGCAAAGATCCAAAATCTAAACGAATATAAGACGTACTAGCCCAGGTGTAATAGGATTCGAAATCGCCATCTCCGACGCGATAATCAGACGGATTCAGACTCTCCACACAGTCGTCAGTTTCCAAATTTGAAGTTTTGGCGATTTGGCGTTCGTTCCTGGGCCAGATCTGGTGGTAGATCTCGTGATGAACTCGAGAAGAGAAACAACGAACGAAGCTGCTAAGTTCTGGATCAAGGAATGTAGATCGTCGGATCCTCCCACGCTCGTCAGATTATACCTCTCCTGAGAAGATTCACGGGAACGAGTGGAGTGTGTATTTACTATTTACAAGAGAGCTTGATATAGCAGTTAGTATAAAGAAAATTACTAACCGACAAAATTTTTAACTGAAGAAGTTTAACCGAACGATTTTAAAATAGTGAAAAACAACATTTTGGGATTCTTATGCGCCATTTTTGAATAAGTTTTTTTTTTTTTGCGTAGATACAAATGTATAGTTGTTAGTTAATGTGAGATTCTACACAAACAAAGAAAACGTGTTATACAGATTGGTGTTTGTTAATGGAAGAAGCCAAGATTATAAAAGAGACATTTTGTTTTTACTGTTGGTACATTTTGATTTCCAAAACATCTTTCAGTATTATAAGAAAGACATATCTGTGGACGACATTTTGAGTAATTCTTGTAAGAAATACGTGGTAACAACTCCCTTGTTAATTTCCCATTATGTGTGACATGCAAAGTCTGAATCATTATCCCATTCCACGCATTAGATTAGATGACAGGATATTGGCCCAAGTCACGATGCTCAATGGTGAAGAAGAGTGTGTATCGCATGATCATTCTTCATCTAAACCAACTTAATTCTAATAATTATGAGGTTAATTTGAAACGAGGGTGTGGTGTATTGCTTGTCAACGACGCGTTTTTTTAGGCTTCAAAAGTCGGCAGATTATTGTGTTAACTAAGAAAAAAGTTTGTTAACATTCAATTAACAAAATTGGAATTTTAATATATTCACCGACATTATTTGTAGCTTCGGACACATCATTTGTTGATTTTAAGATATAGTGTGTATACTTTGACTTTTATGAATTCATCTTATTTCATTATTATATGATAAGATAATCCATATTTTAACAAATCATATCATATATGTGTTTGTATAAGAGATTAGTAGTCCTTTCTTAGTTTGTTTATCAAAACCTTATTTATATTGATATCCAACGATATTTTTAAAAGTTGAGAAATTAATTAAATATAACGTGATAATTGCAAACAACTCTGAATGAAAATTAAAAATAATTTAAGAGAGAAGAAGAAGCATATGGTTAGAAGTTGAAGATGGCAGCACCACTTGAAGGCTTGGAGGCAAAAAGGTAAAGCTCCATGTCTTCTTCCTTCACCACTCCTTTCTCTATCCTTTTTCTGTAATACTTCTCCTGCAAACATTCCATTTCTTTTAACATTATCATTCTATCACAAAATCCTAAAACAAGTATGTTTTATTACCTTGACTGCAGCAATGAACTGAGAAACACCAGACTCCTTAACCAAGGACACAGTGCAGCCTCCCCATCCAGCTCCGGTTAGTCTTGCTCCTAGTGCACCATTCTCCCTGCTTACTTGAACCAGTTCTTCTAGCTCCGGGCAACTGCAAAAAATCAAATCAAGTAAAATAATCATCAGTGTCTCATTCATTGGTACCACAACTAGCACTTGTTCTTAAAATTTATGTACCTGCACTCGTATAGGACACTGCAGCTGTAATGGCTATCGTTCATGAGATCACCAAGTTTCTTTAACTTCTCTTCGTCACTGCACAGTTGAATGTTTCAATCGTCTTAAGTTAGGTCCCAACAAAAGATTTATGGTGAAAAAGTGTTTCTGACCTGGAGTTTGAATAGACAGTGTCCTTGAAACCATGAACTCTCCTAGCTTCAGAGTACACGTGTGCAGCTCTCTATTGATCATTGTAAGCAGAGGAGCCTTATTGTTAACAAAAAAAAACACAATATTCCACAGGTTTTTGTAATATGTTTTACCTGATGCAATTTGAAATGCGTCGCAGCATTAAGTACAGCTAAAGATGTTGGATCGTTGTTCAAGATCGATGGTAACTTCTCCTCGACGATCTTCTCAATCTCCTCGGCCGTATATGGTTCTTCTTTCAGATATTCCTTCACAGCTAGAACAGGATCAGAGGAGCCACGATCACCAGCAAATGAAACACATAGTCCCTCCACGTCAGAGAGAGTCTTAACTTTTGAGATTGCTTCTTTTGGTTCCATTCCGAGCTTAATCCCAAGTATGATCTATAAAGCATGTAGTTTAGCAAACAATGTTAAGATGTTGCTTAAGAAAAAGTAATGCTATTTACTTACCGAAGCAAGACGACATTCAACGACCCTGTTGTTGTAATTCTTAGCAGCTGTGACCGCCTTCTGAGACTCTGCAAGAGAGTGTGCAATGACAAAGCTACCACCATCAGGGAGTTTCACATCGGTTGCACGGACAGGGTTGAAGTCAATAAGCTCAGCAAATCCAGTTTTAGCCATAATAGAGATTGCCTGTTGAAATAATGTTTAGGTGGCAGTGGTAAGCGAGAGATGAGGAATTAATATAGAAAGTTTCTGACCTGGTCCATGCCACCAGACTGTGTTCCAATGTGTCGTTCACATTCACATGTAAGTTGTGCAAGTTCTTTCTGAAAGTTGGCCAGTTCAGTAATAATCAACAATAGAACTATGAGGTTCATTTCATCAAAGCAACACTTGAGTAATAATACCTTTTCAAAGTTCTCACCAAAGACAGACATGATAGCAATCATTGATGAGCAGACAAAGGCAGCAGAACTTGACAAACCAGAACCTAAATTATAAAAGAAGAATTCCAGTTTTAATAAAACTTAAGGCTAAATGATAAAATGATGCATATATAGTGGGAAGTAGACAGACCTGTAGGTACAATCCCATCAACAACCACATCAAGTCCAACTGGTGAAGCAACATTGATGCCTTTTGACTTTGCATACTCATGGAACCCTTTGTACCTGTAGAATCCAAATATCATAAGGTATCTCTCAGTTATAAGAGATGGAAAACAGAGGAGAACCTTACGCGCAAATGAAGTAATGACCCCATTTGTGATTCTTCAAGTCAATTTCCTGCAAAAATTTGACATAGATTATAAGGCACTAGTACTATAGCATTCCCAAGCTCTACTCTTTTGTGTGACAAACATAGCAACATATATCATTTTGGGATTTCTTCGAAAGATTAGTACCATATTATCCACTTTGGGATTAAGTCCGCATGGATTGGATTTGGTTTATTTTTAATACTAATCAAAGTTGAAAATCTTTTTTAATATACTAGACATTATTTTGTTAAACTTTGAATGTGGGACTTTGATCGTATTCACAACACAACTAAATAAAGGGATGAGATAGCAAGGAGAAGAAGATAATAAACCTGGTGAGGATCAGCAGGATAAGTACACATGGTATACTTTTCATTAACGTTTGCAATCCGAAGCTGATTTTGATCCTCACGTTTCCGAATAGCAATTATGGTGTCCTGGCGAATAGCCATTGGAAGCACTGAGTATCCCTCATAGTCAATGTGCTCTCCAATCAGATTCACTCTTCCTAAACTCAAAACCATACACAAAGAACCCTCTCTATTCAGAAACGAAAACGATCCAAAAGGTTAACGCTATCTAGAGATCATATGATCTCGTTTTATAAGCCATGCGGCGAGAGAAAGACAGAATCAGCAGAATCTCCTTTATTACCGGGAGAGCGAGCGAAGAGTTGGGGAGTAGCATCGAAGACTTGGTTGAATTTGGATTTCAGAACGTCGAACCGTGCCTTAGCTTCATCGAGCTGAGATCCCTCCCCGTAGACATGTTCAAGGGATGAGAAGATCGGGACAGAAACTTCTTCTTGTTTCGCCATGTCTTGTCGTCTCTGTTTACACTTGTCACGAAACGTCTTCTTCCCTTGGCTATTAATGTTTAATATATATATATCCACCGATGTAGTTTATTAGTTAGATCCGTTACGGACGATCGCTTACATTTATTGAATATCTTTTTTTTGGATATTCATGAATATCCACGTATCCAAAACTCTGGATAATTTTACTAATTCTGTTTTTTTTTTCTTCTTAAATTTCATCTGTGTTATATTGTGTTTACTAGATGTCATACAAATATATGACTTTACTTATTGAAATGGTATATAAATTTTGTCAAATTCTACATATACTGAATAAGTAAGCAAGCCATTTTATTTTATTATTCATAAGTTAACTCTGACTATCTGACAAGAGAATATGTTATAGGAAAACCAGTTACAAAACTAAACCATGAGTATAATTTTTTTTGAAACAATCTCAAGCTGCATTTGTAACAATCTTTAAAAGAAAAACTAATTAATAAGTTTTCATGGTGGAAAACAAGGGATTAACGTATCTATCATATAAATGGAAGAACATGAACTGCAATTTCGATTATGGTTGAATTATCGAAACATATTAAATGTGAAATAAGCTCAGCTTTGAAAGTTCCAGGTCAAGAACGTCCAAGATGATTAGTCTAACTTTGCAGTTATAGAAAGAAAATATACAGGTCAATAACCATATAACTTGGTTGAATATCTGTAAAAGACATTTTTACGTGCAAAGGGTTTAATCGACTTTAGGAATGATTCCTACAAAAAAAAAATCTTTTGGAGTGATTATTAAAAAAAAAGATTTAGATACATAGTTGCATCGTGTATTGACATAGGATCATGATCAAAGAGGTTTAAATACTTTGTTGTCTCCATTTCTCTAAAAAATAGATATTTTCAAAGTGATAAGTTCATTGATTTAGACAGTATATGAAGTTTTACTAATTTAATTGTTAAAAATTTAGAACGATGACCATGTACCATGAAAGAGAGTTTAACATATATTAATAAAAATTTATAAAGTGGTTAGGGATTTTTAAACAACATTAAAAAAAAACTTCAATATATACAGCAATTAAAGAAAAACTCAATAATTTCATAGGGGGGTTAAACCAAATTTTTTTTAAAAAAATCAAAAATAATACAATCTTGTTTAATTGCAGAGTTTCACCGTGTACAAACATAGGAAGATGTTCAAAGAGGTATAAATACATTGTTGTCTTCGTTTCTCTAAAAAATAGATATTTTCATAGTGGTAAGTTCACTGATTTAGACAGTATAAGAAATTTTACTAATTTAATTGTTAAAAATTTAGAACGATGACCATGTACCATGAAAGACAGTTTACATACATAAATAAAACTTTAAAAAGTGGTTAGGGATTTTTAAACAACCTGAAAGAAAAACTTCAATATCTACAGCAATTAAAGAAAAACTCAATAATTTCATAGGGGGTTAACCCACAAATTTTTTTAAAAATCCAAAATAAGACAATCTTGTTTAATTGCATATTTTCATCGTGTACAAACATAGGATGATGTTCAAAGAGGTTTAAATATTTTGTTGTCTCTGTTTCTCTAAAAAAATAGATATTTTCATAGTGGTAAGTTCAATGATTTAGATACTATATGAAGTTTTACTAATTTAATTGTTAAAAATTTAGAACGATGACCATGTACCATGAAAGAGAGTTTAACATACATTAACAAAAATTTATGAAGTGGTTAGATATTTTTAAACAACATTAAAGAAAAACTTCAATATATACAGCAAATAAAGAAAAACTCAATATTTTCGTAGGGGTTAACCCACAGATTTTGGAAAATTTTCAAAAATTTAAATATCTGGTTTTAATGTATAGTTTTATAGAGAACTAACATAAGATGATGGTTAAAGAGGTTTAGAACCTTGGTTGCCTCCGTTTCTATAGAAAATGAAGATTTTATCATTTTAATTCCACTAATCTAGGCATTATATGAAATTTTACTAAACTAAATGTCAATAAATTAGAATGATTCCTATACCATGAAAAATATTTTAGAATACATTAATTTAAATGTATAATGTGTTTTGATTTTTTTACAAATGAAAGAGCATAAACTTTAGTATATAGAGCATTTACCGAAAACTCAATATTTTAGAAGGGGTTAACCCACGGATTTTGGAAAATTTTCAAAATTTTAAAAATCTGGTTTTAATGTATAGTTTAATAGAGAACTAACATAAGATGATGGTTAAAGAGGTTTAGAACCTTGGTTTCCTCCGTTTCTATAGAAAATGAAGATTTTATCATTTTAATTCCACTAATCTAGGCAGTATATGAAATTTTACTAAAGTAAATGTTAAAAATTAGAATGATTCCTATACCATGAAAAAGAGTTTAGAATTATTCAAATGTATAATGTGTTTTGATTTTTTTAAAAATTGAAAGAGCATAAACTTTAGTATATAGAGCATTTACGGAAAACTCAATATTTTAGAAGGGGTTAAACACACTGATTTATGAAAATTTTCAAAAATTGAAAAATCATGTTTTAATGTATAGTTTCATAGAGAAATAAAATAAGATGATGGTCAAAGAGGTTTAGAACCTTTGTTGCCTCCGTTTCTATAGAAAATGAACATTTTATAATTGTAATTCCACTAATCTAGGCAGTATATGAAATTTTAATAAATTAAATGTTAAAAAATTACATTGATTCCTATATACCATGAAACACAGTTTAGAATACGTTAATTCAAATGTAGAATGTGTTTGATTTTTTTTTAAAATAGAGAATATAAACTTCAATATAAAGAGCATTTACCAAAAAACTCAATATTTTAAAAGGAGGTTGGTTAACCCACGGTTTTGGGAAATTTTCAAAATTTTAAAATCTGGTTTTAATATATAGTTTCATAGAGAACTGATGTAATATGATGATCAAAGAGGTTTAGAACCTTGGTTGCCTCTGTTTCTATAGAAAATGAAGATTTTATAATTTTAATTCCACTAATCTAGGCAGTATATGAAATTTTACAAAACTAAATGTAAAAAAATTAGAATGATTCCTATACCATGAAAAAGAGTTTACAATACATTAATTTAAATGTATAATGTGTTTTGATTTTTACAAATGAAAGAGCATAAACTTTAGTATATAGAGCATTTAGAAAACTCAATATTTTAGAAGGGGTTAACCAACAGATTTTGGAAAATTTTCAAAAATTAAAAATCTGGTTTTAATTTATAGTTTCATAGAGAACTAACATAAGATGATGGTCAAAGAGGTTAGAACCTTGGTTGCCTCCGTTTCTATAGAAAATGAAGATTTTATAATTTTAATTCCACTAATCTAGGCAGTATATGAAATTTTACAAAACTAAATGTTAAAAATTAGAATGATTCCTATACCATGAAAAGAGTTTACAATACATAAATTTAAATTTATAATGTGTTTTGATTTTTTTACAAATGAAAGAGCATAAACTTTATATATAGAGCATTTACCGAAAAACTCAATATTTTAGAAGGGGTTAACCCACGGATTTTGGAAAATTTTCAAAAATTTATAAATCTGGTTTTAATGTATAGTTTCATAGAGAACTAACATAAGATGATAGTCAAAGAGGTTTAGAACCTTGTTTGCCTCCGATTCTATAGAAAATGAAGATTTTATCATTTTAATTCCACTAATCTATGCAGTATATGAAATTTTACTAAACTAAATGTTAAAAATTAGAATGATTCCTATACCATGAAAAAGAGTTTACAATACATTAATTTAAATGTATAATGTGTTTTGATTTTTTTAAAAATTGAAAGAGCATAAACTTTAGTATATAGAGCATTTACCGAAAACTCAATATTTTAGAAGGGGGTTAACCCACAGATTTTGGAAAATTTTCAAAAATTGAAAAATCTGGTTTTAATTTATTGTTTCATAGAGAACTAACATACGATGATGGTCAAAGAGGTTAGAACCTTGGTTGCTTCCGTTTCTATAGAAAATGAAGATTTTATAATTTTAATTCCACTTATAGCACACTGGAGGGCTTTGATGGTCTGATGGGAGCGAGGAATACGAGAGCCAGCATTTCTCCTCTTCATTCAGAGATGGAAGCACTTATATGGGCAATGGAGAGTATGAGGAATCTAAGACAGTTTCATGTGACTTTTGCAACAGATTGTTCTCAATTGGTGAAGATGGTTTCAGAACCAGAAGAATGGCCTGCTTTTGCGACCTATTTAGAAGATATAAAACACTTGAAGACAAGCTTCACTCACTCGGAGATAATCCACGTTTCAAGGACGCACAATACAACAGCGGATAGCCTTGCGCGCAGCGCTAGGAATCAACCGTTTTTCGTCGTTCACATGGATTCAGAGTACCCAGTTTGGTTCGCAGAGTCTTAGTTTAGTCTGTATTGTTGATGTAAAAAAAAAAAAAAATTTTAATTCCACTAATCTAGGCAGTATATGAAATTTTACAAAACTAAATGTAAAAAAATTAGAATGATTCCTATACCATGAAAAAGAGTTTACAATACATTAATTTAAATGTATAATGTGTTTTGATTTTTTTACAAATGAAAGAGCATAAACTTTAGTATATAGAGCATTTACCGAAAACTCAATATTTTAGAAAGGGTTAACCAACAGATTTTGGAAAATTTTCAAAAATTAAAAATCTGGTTTTAATTTATAGTTTCATAGAGAACTAACATAAGATGATGGTCAAAGAGGTTTAGAACCTTGGTTGCCTCCGTTTCTATAGAAAATGAAGATTTTATAATTTTAATTCCACTAATCTAGTGATATGAAATTTTACAAAACTAAATGTTAAAAAATTAGAATGATTCCTATACCATGAAAAAGAGTTTACAATACATAAATTTAAATTTATAATGTGTTTTGATTTTTTTACAAATGAAAGAGCATAAATTTTATATATAGAGCATTTACCGAAAAACTCAATATTTTAAAGGGGTTAACCCACAGTTTTGGAAAATTTTCAAAATTTAAAATCTGGTTTTAATGTATAGTTTCATAGAGAACTAACATAAGATGATAGTCAAAGAGGTTTAGAACCTTGGTTGCCTCGTTTCTATAGAAAATGAAGATTTTATAATTTTAATTCCACTAATCTAGACAGTATATGAAATTTTACTAATCTAATGTTAAAAATTAGAATGATTCCTATACCATGAAAAAGAGTTTACAATACATTAATTTAAATGTATAATTTGTTTTGATTTTTTTTAAAAATTGAAAGAGCATAAACTTTAGTATATAGAGCATTTACAGAAAAAGTCAATATTTTTTGCAGTTTTGGAAAATTTTCAAAAATTTAAAAATCTGGTTTTAATGTATAGTTTAATAGAGAACTAACATAAGATGATGGTTAAAGAGGTTAGAACCTTGGTTGCCTCCGTTACTATAGAAAATGAAGATTTAATAATTTTAATTCCACTAATCTAGGCAGTATATGAAATTTTACTAAACTAAATGTTAAAAAATTAGAATGATTCCTATACCATGAAAAAGAGTTTACAATACATTAATTTAAATGTATAATGTGTTTTGATTTTTTTACAAATGAAAGAGCATAAACTTTAGTGTATAGAGCATTTACAGAAAAAAGTCAATATTATAGAAGGGGTGTTAACCCACGGATTTTGGAAAATTTTCAAAAATTTAAATATCTGGTTTTAATGTATAGTTTTATAGAGAACTAACATAAGATGATGGTTAAAGAGGTTTAGAACCTTGGTTGCCTCGTTTATAGAAAATGAAGATTTTATCATTTTAATTCCACTAATCTAGGCATTATATGAAATTTTACTAAACTAAATGTTAAAAAACTAGAATGATTCCTGTACCATGAAAATATTTTAGAATAATTTAAATGTATAATGTGTTTTGATTTTTTTAAAAATTGAAAGAGCATAAACTTTAGTATATAGAGCATTTACCGAAAACTCAATATTTTAGAAGGGGTTAACCCACGGATTTTGGAAAATTTTCAAAAATTTAAAAATCTGGTTTTAATGTATAGTTTCATAGCAAACTAAAATAAGATGATGGTCAAAGAGGTTTAGAACCTTGGTTGCTTCCGTTTTTATAGAAAATGAAGATTTTATCATTTTAATTCCACTAATCTATGCAGTATATGAAATTTTACTAAACTAAATGTTAAAAAATCAGAATGTTTCCTATACCATAAAAAAGAGTTTAGAATACATTAATTCAAATGTATAATGTCTTTTGATTTTTTTTAAAATGAAAGAGCATAAACTTTAGTATATAGAGCATTTACCGAAAACTCAATATTTTAAAGGGGATTAACCCACGGATTTTGGAAAATTTTCAAAAATTTAAATATCTAGTTTTAATGTATAGTTTAATAGAGAACTAACATAAGATGATGGTTAAAGAGGTTTAGAACCTTGATTGCCTCCGTTTCTATAGAAAATGAAGATTTTATAATTTTAATTCCACTAATCTAGACAGTATATGAAATTTTACTAAACTAAATGTTAAAAAATTAGAATGATTCCTATACCATGAAAAATATTTTAGAATACATTAATTTAAATGTATAATGTGTTTTGATTTTTTTACAAATGAAAGAGCATAAACTTTAGTATATAGAGCATTTACAGAAAAAGTCAATATTTTTTACCCACGGATTTTGGAAAATTTTCAAAAATTTAAAAATCTGGTTTTAATGTATAGTTTAATAGAGAACTAACATAAGATGATGGTCAAAGAGGTTAGAACCTTGGTTGCCTCCGTTACTATAGAAAATGAAGATTTTATAATTTTAATTCCACTAATCTAGGCAGTATATGAAATTTTACTAAACTAAATGTTAAAAAATTAGAATGATTCCTATACCATGAAAAAGAGTTTACAATACATTAATTTAAATGTATAATGTGTTTTGATTTTTTTACAAATGAAAGAGCATAAACTTTAGTGTATAGAGCATTTACAGAAAAAGTCAATATTATAGAAGGGGTGTTAACCCACAGATTTTGGAAAATTTTCAAAATTTAAATATCTGGTTTTAATGTATAGTTTATAGAGAACTAACATAAGATGATGGTTAAAGAGGTTTAGAACCTTGGTTGCCTCCGTTTATAGAAAATGAAGATTTTATCATTTTAATTCCACTAATCTAGGCATTATATGAAATTTTACTAAACTAAATGTTAAAAAATTAGAATGATTCATGTACCATGAAAAAATTGAATTATTCAAATGTATAATGTGTTTTGATTTTTAAAAATTGAAAGAGCATAAACTTTAGTATATAGAGCATTTAGAAAACTCAATATTTTAGAAGGGTTAACCCACGGATTTTGGAAAATTTTCAAAATTTTAAAAATCTGGTTTTAATGTATAGTTTAATAGAGAACTAACATAAGATGATGGTCAAAGAGGTTAGAACCTTGGTTGCCTCCGTTTCTATAGAAAATGAAGATTTTATAATTTTAATTCCACTAATCTAGGCAGTATATGAAATTTTACTAAACTAAATGTTAAAAAATTAGAATGATTCCTATACCATAAAAATAGTTTAGAATACATTAATTCAAATGTATAATGTGTTTTATTTTTTAAAAATGAAAGAGCATAAACTTTAGTATATAGAGCATTTACCGAAAAACTAAATATTTTAGAAGGGGTTAACCCACGGATTTTGGAAAATTTTCAAAATTTTAAAAATCTGGTTTTAATGTATAGTTTAATAGAGAACTAACATAAGATGATGGTCAAAGAGGTTAGAACCTTTTGCCTCCGTTTCTATAGAAAATGAAGATTTTATAATTTTAATTCCACTAATCTAGGCAAGTATATGAAATTTTACTAAACTAAATGTTAAAAAATTAGAATGATTCCTATACCATGAAAAATAGTTTAGAATACATTAATTCAAATGTATAATGTGTTTTGATTTTTTAAAAATGAAAGAGCATAAACTTTAGTATATAGAGCATTTACCGAAAACTAAATATTTTAGAAGGGGTTAACCACGGATTTTGGAAAATTTTCAAAATTTAAAAATCTGGTTTTAATGTATAGTTTAATAGAGAACTAACATAAGATGATGGTCAAAGAGGTTAGAACCTTGGTTGCCTCCGTTTCTATAGAAAATGAAGATTTTATAATTTTAATTCCATTAATCTAGGCAGTATATGAAATTTTACTAAACTAAATGTTAAAAATTAGAATGATTCTATACCATGAAAAGAGTTTACAATACATTAATTTAAATGTATAATGTGTTTTGATTTTTTTAAAATGAAAGAGCATAAACTTTAGTATATAGAGCATTTACCGAAAAACTAAATATTTTAGAAGGGGTTAACCCACGGATTTTGGAAAATTTTGAAAAATTTAAATATCTAGTTTTAATGTATAGTTTATAGAGAACTAACATAAGATGATGGTCAAAGAGGTTTAGAACCTTGGTTGCCTCGTTTCTATAGAAAATGAAGATTTTATAATTTTAATTCCACTAATCTAGGCATTATATGAAATTTTACTAAACTAAATGTTAAAAATTAGAATGATTCCTATACCATGAAAAGAATTGAATTATTCAAATGTATAATGTGTTTTGATTTTTTAAAAATGAAAGAGCATAAACTTTAGATATAGAGCATTTCCGAAAACTCAATATTTTAGAAGGGTTAACCCACAGTTTTGGAAAATTTTCAAAATTTAAAAATCTGGTTTTAATGTATAGTTTAATAGAGAACTAACATAAGATGATGGTCAAAGAGGTTAGAACCTTGGTTGCCTCCGTTCTATAGAAAATGAAGATTTTATAATTTTAATTCCACTAATCAAGGCAGATATGAAATTTTACTAAACTAAATGTTAAAAAATTAGAATGATTCCTATACCATGAAAAATAGTTTAGAATACATTAATTCAAATGTATAATGTGTTTTGATTTTTTAAAAATGAAAGAGCATAAACTTTAGTATATAAGCATTTAATAAAACTAAATATTTTAGAAGGGGTTAACCACAGTTTTGGAAAATTTTCAAAATTTAAAATCTGGTTTTAATGTATAGTTTAATAGAGAACTAACATAAGATGATGGTCAAAGAGGTTAGAACCTTGGTTGCCTCCGTTTCTATAGAAAATGAAGATTTTATAATTTTAATTCCACTAATCTAGGCAGTATATGAAATTTTACTAAACTAAATGTTAAAAAATTAGAATGATTCCTATACCATGAAAAATAGTTTAGAATACATTAATTCAAATGTATAATGTGTTTTGATTTTTTTAAAATGAAAGAGCATAAACTTTAGTATATAGAGCATTTACCGAAAAACTAAATATTTTAGAAGGGGTTAAACCACGGATTTTGGAAAATTTTCAAAAATTTAAAAATCTGGTTTTAATGTATAGTTTAATAGAGAACTAACATAAGATGATGGTCAAAGAGGTTAGAACCTTGGTTGCCTCCGTTTCTATAGAAAATGAAGATTTTATAATTTTAATTCCATTAATCTAGGCAGTATATGAAATTTTACTAAACTAAATGCTAAAAATTAGAATGATTCCTATACCATGAAAAGAGTTTACAATACATTAATTTAAATGTATAATGTGTTTTGATTTTTTTAAAAATGAAAGAGCATAAACTTTAGTATATAGAGCATTTACCGAAAAACTAAATATTTTAGAAGGGTTAACCCACGGATTTTGGAAAATTTTCAAAAATTTAAAAATCTGGTTTTAATGTATAGTTTAATAGAGAACTAACATAAGATGATGGTCAAAGAGGTTAGAACCTTGGTTGCCTCCGTTTCTATAGAAAATGAAGATTTTATAATTTTAATTCCACTAATCTAGGCAGTATATGAAATTTTACTAAACTAAATGTTAAAAAATTAGAATGATTCCTATACCATGAAAAAGAGTTTAGAATACATTAATTTAAATATATAATGTGTTTTGATTTTTTAAAAATGAAAGAGCATAAACTTTAGTATATAGAGCATTTACCGAAAAACTCAATATTTTAAAAGGGTTAACCCAGGATTTTGGAAAATTTTCAAAAATTTAAAATCTGGTTTTAATGTATAGTTTCATAGAGAACTAACATAAGATGATGTCAAAGGTTTAGAACCTTTTGCCTCCGTTTCTATAGAAAATGAAGATTTTATAATTTTAATTCCACTAATCTATGCAGTATATGAAATTTTACTAAACTAAATGTTAAAAATTAGAATGATTCTATACCATGAAAAGAGTTTAGAATACATTAATTCAAATGTATAATGTGTTTTGATTTTTTTTAAAAAAATAAAAAGAGCAACTTTTATTATATAGAGCATTTGCAAAAACTCAATATTTTAAGAGGGGTTAACCCACAGTTTTGGAAAATTTTCAAAATTTAAA